>ML327426.1:0-73824 GCA_005239505.1 Nicotiana paniculata
TATTTATAGCAAAAAATAGTATAGAATTTGGGTGTGGTCAAAAAATAGTTGTTCACAGCATGAAAAATCGAATTATTTGGAATTTGTGAGGCTTGCCTAGTTATTCAATGGGCGCCATCACGATCAAGGGATCTGGTGTCGTGACACTTAAATATAATTAGCCCTTATTTCCTTTGGTGTAGAGAGTTTTAATTATTTCGTGTCTTTTGATCACGTTATGATAGCAGAACAACTTCCAACACTTCAATGTCTCTTTCTCGTTTAGTCTCCAACACACAAATGTTAAGATGAATACCGAACATAATATTAAATTCCTCATGATTGTTGGTAATCTGCGTCTGAAAATAGAAAATCAGGAAAAATAGAACTTAGAACAGAAAATTCAAAAATAATTTCGAGCCAACAAGTTTTTTATATGTTTTTAAGGAATTTAATCCTCTCATTGTTGTCCAAGGTATACAGATTAATTCCTCTCAAAATAGAACAGAATAATTATTTTTGCGATAACGATACTTCAAATCACAGAACTTTATCGAACTCAACAAACGAAACAAATCACACTTGATACTTATGTTTATTTAAAAAATAATACAACAAAGTAGAAAAGAGGGGAGATAATTTCAGATTTTTCATATATAAAAGTTGAGGCTAAGGGTGTGTTTGGTATGAAGGAAAATATTTTCCGTAAAATATCAATATTCCCATGTTTGATTGGCTTAAATGTTGTGAAAAATATTTTCCTTATCAACTCATTTTCCTCAAATTAGAGAAAATGTTTTCCTCAAGAGAGGGAAAATATTTTTTAAAACTCCTTCTCAAGCATACCAATTCTATTCCATACCCTCATCAACCTACCCTACACCCCTATACCCACCCATCTAATCCCACCTCATGTCCTCTCTCTGGAAAAAAAATTCCGTGACCACCCACCCCCATCTTACCCCGCAAAAAAATTACTTTTTTTTTGTAGTTTCAAATTTTTATTTTTCGTTTTTCTACACCACCCACCCCAACCCCTACCTCCCCCCCCCCCCCCGCTGCATAATTTTTTATTTTTCAAATTTTTATTTTTTTTTACAAGTTCTAAAGTTAGGAGTTCAAAGGTTTATGTGTCTCCAAGTTTAAGGGTTCGAAATTTCGCGGTTTGAAAGTTTTGTAGTTCAGAAGTTTATGAAATTTGTGGGTTCGGAAGGTTCTTGGTTAGAAAGTTTATGGCTTCATGTTTATTGTATCAAAATAATTTATGAATATTCTTTAGAAAAATTTTCCTTAATTTGCGTACCAAACATCCAAAAATGAATAAGATTACTACTTATTTTTCAAAAATATATTTTATATTTTTTACGGAAAATATATTTCGTTATAGTATAAGCCTCTAAATTTATAAATAAAAGAAGGGTGATACGAAGAGTTGCAATTTAAAAGGTGTCTCTTCTATTTCCCGTAAGTTAAAGAATAACACTAACAAAATATAACATAAAAGATTGGTTTTGAGAAAAATTAGTCTTTTATACAGCGAACAATTGTTATATAAGTACGTTATTATGTGACTGTTTCGTCCCCAGCCTATGCCTTTGCGCCAATCAAAACCAAAAGGGTTTCGAAAACCTCGAATTTGAACGGGAAAGAATGGAAGATTTATGAAAGTAAAGGAGCGTAGCATGCATATACAAAAAGTATTAGCAGTAAAAACTCAAGATTGTAGCAATATTGGCAGCCATGAGAACTCTACCCAGTTGGTGCTTTGCCGCGGAGCTAGCAAAACAATGTGAGTGCAACTTTTTCTGTCACTATTGAAATAAGAACTTGGAATTAGAAACAAATTTAGGTCTAATTATAGTTTTTATCTTTGCTTCGATTTGAATCATATTCTCTCATAGTTTTTGTCTGCTAAACTTCATTAATAATTAGAGCATACTGTTTTCTGAAATTGGAGTGACAAGTTCGGTTTGGATTACAGAAAATGATGAGATGAAAACGGAATCTTATATCATGAAGAATTTTATTACTATTAGAAATCGAATCTTATATCTTTAGGGATTTTATTACTAGTAGACTCCCTTCCTGCTTTTAAATGGACAAAAAGAAAAACTGTATCTGTATCTTCTTCTTTTTTATGATGGAGAAATCCGTGTGGGGACGATCCTTTGGACCAACCGCAGCCTTCGAAACTCGGTGGATAACGGGCCCGTCCCTCTACCCTTCTCCACTTAAATACCAGGCTTTGCTTTGCATGGTGTGGGGGCTTGAATTGTATCGGCATCTGTGTATAGAATTTCAACATATTTGACCTTGGAGTTGTCTTTTCCTTACATTATTTATTTCCAGTATTTCACATTAATTAAGATTGTTACTGGCACTTTGTTTTTTCTTCAATTGCCATTGTGTGTCCCTTTCTTTCCTTTTCCTTTTTCAGTTTACTCCACAGCCACAAGGGGTACTTTTCAAATCTATGTGTATTTTTGACTTTAAAAAAGGAAAAGGAAGACTGGGAAAAGTCTTGAAATCCAAAAATAATATATAGCATGATTTGTTACTTATTTTCTTCCTGTGAACTTCCCATAGTCATTCCTTCATCACTAGTCTTAGCTAAAAATGGATACCAAAGAATGTTGCAAATCAATTCATTTGCTTCTGATTTGTACATCCATACTGATCCTGCATCAAAGCTTTGCTTTTGGATCAATGTCAAGTGGGAATCATGCAAACGTTTTGTGCATTACTAAGGAGAGGGAAGCTCTTCTCGACTTCAAACGAGGTCTCATAGACGAATATGATTTGCTTTCTTCATGGCGGAATGAAGAAGATAATGAGGAATGATGTTCTTGGAGGGGTGTGAAATGCAGTAACACAACTGGCCATATACTCGTCCTCAATCTTCGTGGTAACATGTTCACGTATTTGACAGGTAATATTAGTTCTTCGTTGGTTAAGTTGCAATTAGGGGTGTACAAATGAAACCGACAAATCGCACCAACCCGATAATCCGAGTCAAACCGAGAAAAAGAACCCGACTATGGTTTGGTTTGATTTGGTTTGGTGTTGAGAAAAAAAACCCGACCATATTTGGTTTGATTTGGTTTTAACTAAAAAAAGTCAACCCGAACCAAACCAACCCGACATTATATGTATAGAAGTTTTAAATATATTTAATGCATAAAAATATTTATGATAGTGTCTAGTTTATAAATATTTCTTATATAGTTTTATATTTTAACGTATTATTTCAAGCTTGGACTTATAATTTTTTGGATGCTCCAATAAGTTTTATAGTACATAAATATTAGTAACTCAAATAGATCTTAACAAAAATCAAATCAATACTAATGCTAATTAAAGACATTCAATTTGATTGTACTATGAATGAAAATAGTGTTGGATATCTTTTTTTTTAGTTTTCCCATTGTTTAGATAAAATGTATAACTTATTTTTCTTTTTGTGGTTAGTCATGTAAATATAGTACTTATTCAGGGGCGGATCTAGCATATACTCCGCTGGTACAATTGAATCCATAACTTTTGACGCGGAGTAAAAATTCATTAAAATTACAAAAATAGTAGAGATGAACCCATAACTTTCAAACTATAATGGGTTCAATGCTAAAAGTTTTAAAAGTTGAACCCATAAGGTTTAAATCCTGGATCTGCCTCTGTACTTATTAGTCATAATTTTAAATTATGTTTGTTTACATTATGGTTTATTAATAATATTTATTTTATGCGATTTTATTATCTTTATTGTTGAATATTCCATGACTCATCTCATATTTATGTTATTTTATTGAAAACATCTTATATAGTTCTGTCTTACTAAGATTAAAGAAATATGCGGAACACAAATTTTACATTTTGTGCAATGAAGGCTTTATGAAAAAAACCCGAAAAACCCGAGAAAAACCGAGATTAAAAAACCCGGCTTTTATTGGTTTGGTTTGGTATTTAATTTTAATAACCCGATACAATTGGTTTGGTTTGGTAATTAGAAAATCCGAACCAACCCGACCTATGGACACCCCTAGTTGCAATATTTGAAGTACCTCGACCTTAGTTCCAAAATTTTGGAGGCCAAATACCAAAATTTATCAGTTACTTCAAAAGACTAGAGTACCTTAATCTCTCATCTATTTACAGTGCTTTCAATGGTCGAACGCTTCCCCCTCAGCTCCAAAATCTTACCTACTTAAAGGTTCTTGATCTTGGTGGCAATTATTTTGAAGTAAAGAACCTTGAGTGGCTTTCTCATCTAGTGTATTTGGAGTACTTCGATCTAAGTCACTCCAATGTGCAAGCGAAAACCTGGTTGCAGGAGATAACCAAGCTCCCTAATCTGAGGGAATTGCATTTATCTTCCGCCCGTCTTTCAAGCCTTGATTTCTCCTTTAATTTATATTCAGAAACTCAATATAGTTGGTTATTTAACTTCACTAGTCTTACTAGCCTAGATCTTTTGTTCAACGAGTTAGGTCAAATTGCTAGTGATTTTGGGCACTTGAAATCCTTGGAACATCTTAATCTGAATGGAAATTTTATTCAGGGTGGGATACCAAAGTCTTTTGGGAACTTAAGTCATTTATGCTCTCTGGACGTAGGAAACAATAACTTAAGCCAACCATTTTCTGAGGTGCCTAGTATATTATCAGGGAGTAATAGATCACTGGAATATTTGTCCTTTGAGCAAAATGCACTTACTGGTTCATTGATTAATCTTACTAGATTTTCATCCTTAAGGGAATTGAACCCGCGAGACAAATTTCTGAATGGTATTTTCCATGAAAACTTTAGATAAATCTCCAGTCTTGAATATCTTGATTTGTCTGATAACCAAATGACAGGGCCATTACCAGACTTAGCATTATTTCCATCTCTGAGAGAGTTGCTTCTGAGGTTTAATCATTTTCATGGGATGATACCACATGGTTTAGGCCAACTTTCTAAGCTGAAATCTTGGATGTCTCTTTCAATAGACTGCAAGGATTACCGAAAAGTTTGGGGCAACTTTACAATCTTGAATATTTTCAGGCACCTTCTAATTTATTAGAAGGCATAATCTCTGAATCCCATCTTTCCAATCTTTGCAACTTGAAATACTTAGACTTGTCTTCCAACTACTTGACTTGGAATGTTAGCCTTGATTGGATTCCATGTTTTCAACTAGAATATATCATCCTTTCGTCGTGTAATCTTAGGCCGCATTTCCCAAAATGGCTTCAAGCTCAAAATAACTACTCATATCTGGATATCTCTCTTGCTAGTATCTCAGACACAATTCCTAGTTGGTTCTCAGAATTGCCTCCCATGTTAACATACTTGAATCTCTCTTATAACCAAATCAGTTGAATGTCCTCAACAAATAATTTTGATTTTAGTCATGGTCCCAGTGTCATAGATTTCAGTTATAACAATTTCTCAGGGCCCTTACCAAGATTTCCTCGATCAGTTAGTGAATTGCGTGTTAACAACAATCAGTTTTCTGGATCACTTAACTCCATATGTAAACTTCGTTCAGCCACAATCCTTGACTTGTCAGAAAATCTCTTGTCCGGAGAGATTCCTGATTGTTGGGCCCTCATGTCTGTTCCAAAGATGCTTAATGTAGCCAATAACCCTATATCTGGAAGCATTCCATACTCTTTGTGTTCTACAACGGACTTGAGCTCTCTATATGTGCGTAAGAACAATTTAAGTGGAGAGTTCCCCGCCTCTTTGAAGAATTGCCAAGGTTTGAAAGTCTTGGATTTGGGAAGAAATACATTGAGTGGAAAAATCCCAGAATGGATAGGGACTAAGTTACCTTATTTGGGCATTCTGAGTCTTCGATTCAAAGAATTCTCTGGGAGCATTCCTCCAAGTATATGTCAGCTTCAATCTATTCAAATACTGGACCTCTCTGGCAACCATTTGTCTGGAAGAATTCCACAATGTTTCAGCAATTTCACTGCACTACAACTTTTGAATGATGGTTCAAGTGTGAGCAATGACTTCGATCCAATTGTCGATCGAGGAGCTATAGTCTACCATGGGAATGCATTTCTCCAATGGAAAAACAAAGAGTCAGAGTACAAGAATACCTCGTGGCTACTAAAAACCATCGATCTTTCTAGCAACGAACTAGTTGGTGACATTCCCAATGATTTCAGCAGAATGAATGCATTGCTATCGTTGAACCTATCAAGAAACCATTTGACTGGAAAAATGATTGAAGGAATTGGAATAATGAAGATGTTGGAGGTACTTGACTTGTCAAGAAATCAACTATCTGGGAAAATCCCGATAGGCCTTCCTAATTTGACGTTTCTTAGTGTGTTGGACTTGTCAGGGAGAATTCCGTTAAGCACTCAATTGCAAGGTTTTGATCCCTCAACTTACGGTGGGAATGTACAGCTATGTGGAAATCCTCTTCCACAGTGTCCTGCATCTGCTCCTCCTAATCCTCATGTTGGTTATGATAGCAATGTTCGTATTTCTCAAGAAAATGATGATGAGTTTCCATCTGAAGAGTTCTATCTATAGATGGCGTTGGGTTTTATTGTTGCATTTTGGGGAGTGTTAGGCTCGATTTTCTCCAAGAATTCATGGAGGAATGCCTACTTCAGGCGGTTAAATGAACTCGTGAATTGGCTCCATCTTTCAGCAGCACTCTGCTTTGCAAGGTTGAAGGCTAAAGTAAGGGCGTACTGACTGATTTTGTATTGTACTCATTCTCTTTCCTTTTCTAAACACTAGTTCTTGTTAACTTCTGTTTAAGTTCGGGGGTCCTATTACAGTTCTAAACTATTTTAAAGTGTAATAAACACCACCCTGAGTGATGATGTAGCATAGAAAATGTGCACACTCTCTTAGAGCTTGTTTGGATGGTTGTTCCCCATTGTATCGTATTGTATTGTTATCTCAAAACAATGTTTGTTTTGATTGTTTCATTAAAATTGGTTGCATTGTATTTTTAAATCCATTGTTTCGGCATAATGAAAAGTACTCTTTTTTGAACCTACGGATTTGGTGTAGTGGGGTTGTTTCCTATTTTTCTTTCCAATTATGCCCTAACTTATTACTCCACAATTCTATTTTACCCTTTAGCTTTTTTTAAATTATTTTTTTTAACACCAAATCTCCAACCTGTAACCTACTTTATTTTTTTTCCCGAACTTCTACCGCCAACTTTAAAGGTGTTTTGGCGCCTTCTGTTTTATTTTTTCTCCTAATTTGCTTTTAACTCAATTCTAATTAGTTGTGCTCCTTTGTTTTGCCTTCTTCTGTCTCGCTCCTTTGTTCTGCTTTCTTAAGGTGTTTTGTCTTCTTCTGTTTTGTTTTTTTAAAAATTATTTTTACGCATATTTTTTGTTAAATTTAATATCTAAACGATGGAAGGTATTTTAGTAAACTTATCAGTTACGATACAGTTAAACCAAACAGCAAAATATTATTTAACAAACGCTACAATCTATCCAAACATTGTATTCATAAAATGATATGATACAATACATTATAAAACGATAGGGAACAATGATCCAAACAGAGTGTTAATGGCAAGTGGAATTACAAATAATTTTAAAATTGATTAACAGGGTGCAATCTTTTGATTGGACATTACATAATTAATTACATCTAATTAATTAGTCTCCTTCGTCTTCTAAACCTCTTCTCGCACGAATAAGAAGGACATCGTTTCTATGGCGAAATGCCGGAGCGAAAATCCAATACAACACAAAATCAAGCCAGAAATCAAAAGCAGATATGTTTAATAACAAAACAGAGCAACAACTAGAGGGAGCAACGAGCATGATTCAGTAAGAGCCTACAAACAGTCAAAACGTCAACAACAATGAAGTTTCGTCGGAGCAAGGGTCTTTGTCGGTGATTCATTCTCCGACCAGATCTGAAAATATCAAACAAGTATTATATAAAACCCATCAAATGAGGTTTTTGCCTTTTGACCAGATATGGTAGCGAAGGTCTGCAAATAGGAAAATAAGAAGAAGGAGAAAACGGTGAAAAAGAAGTTTTTTAAGTAAGAAATACACATTTTAGGTGCGTATAGTTCACCACTTTGCACGCATCTGGTTGTAACTTTTTAAGGGGTAAATAATTTTACTTTAAAATAATTTAGGGTGATAATAGGACCCCGAAAAGAAAAGGTCTATAGTTATTAATATAGCCATAGGTCGGGAAGGATTTTATGCATTATCCCAATTAATAAATGTAGATCTTAGGTAGGAAACATATTGCTCGACTATCCAAGATTGTAAGTTCTTTTCAAGCCCAATTAAAAATATTAGACAGGGACTTGTTAGGTAATACAGGAAGTGGCGCCCTGTGACCTTCCATGGCTTCACTATTTATTTTTTGGCCTACGTAAGGAATAAGATGATTTATTTACCTTTGTGTTTTTTGCCTATGGTAAATGATGAATGTACCCTTTAATGTATTTTAGGGCTACATACCTTCAGTTTACTTTTTTCTCTAACTTTTTTTTTTTGTTTTTGTTTTCTCTTCCTAATTTCATCAGAAGCTCTCAACGGTTCCGATACGAGTCCAATTTTAAAAAAAAACTCAAATGAGACCTAAGATGTGATTAAAGTCTCTGAGTTAAGTTTTGCCTATGAAGCAGGAGTTATAAAGTATCGTATAACTTAGACACAAAGAGGTAGCATAAATTGTTGCCCATGGAGCATAAGTTGTGGTTTTAAATTTCTTGAGCTAAGTTTTGCTTATAAGACAAGAGTTATAGTGTATCTCATAAGTTAAACAAAATGAGGTAGCGTAAATCATTGGCCATGACGTATAAGTTGTGGTTTTTAAAGTCCCTTAGCTAAGTTTTTCCTATAAGGCAAGTGTCATAGAGTATCTCATAAGTTAGACACAATGAAGTAGCGTAAAGAATTATTCACGAGGAATAAGTTGTGGCTTCAAATTATGTGATCTAACTTTTTGCCTATGAGACAGGTGTAAACGATCTCATAAGTTAGGCACATAAGGTAGTGTAAAGTGTTGTCCACGGGGAATAAGTAGGGGTGGACATAGTTTGGGCAAATCCGAAATCCAAATTTTTGGATTTTCTGTTCGAGGATTAGATTTTGAATTTAATTTTTAAAACGGAAAAGGTTTCAAAATGCCCTTAAACTATTGGAAAAGGTTTAAAAGAATCTTCCATCCACCTAATGGGCTAAAAATACCCCTTCATCCACTTTTTTGGTTCACTTATTCCCTTTGACCGTTAGGTCAACGCTAAATTAAAAATAATTACTATTCTTTTGTGAAACTTAAAAAAAATATTTTTCAGTTTTTTTAAAGCATTTTGCTTATTTTCGTTTTTCAGTTTTTTTGAAAGAAAAAATATTTTTCATTTTTTTAAAAAAAAAACTGAAAAAAAAATATTTTTCAAAAACGAAAATATTTTGTTGAAAATATTTTTTCCAGTTTTAAAAAACGTAAAAATTTTATTAATTTTTTTTTTCTGTTTTTACATTTTTTTTCTTCAGTTTTTAAAAAACAATGCTTTAAAAAAAATTGAAAAGAAAATATTTTGTTTGTAAAAACTGAAGAAAAAAAATAAGAAGACTTCACTAAATTAGTGGACTATTGGTGCATTAGTTTAAAAAAAAGGAAAACATTTTGCAAAATATTTTTTTTAAGCTTTACAAAAAAAATAATTATTATTTTTAATTTAGCGTTAACCTAACGGTCAAATGGCATAAGTAAACCCAAAAAGTGGATAGAGGGGTATTTTTAGCTCAATAGGTGGATGAAGGATATTTTTAAACCTTTTCCAATAGTTTTGGGGCATTTTAAACCCTTTTCCGTTTTTAAAATATCTGGATATTGGATTTAGTACTTCGGATTTTTGGATATCCGAAATTTAAATTTTTTATACTTGATATTTAGTCCATTATCCATATGCCGATATTAATAAGTTCAATATCGTACCCATAGCCATTAGATATTATCTCATGTATTTAATATTTCTAACTAAATTACTATCAGAATATTTTCTATTTCGACATGATTTTACTATTGCGACTGCTTATCGGCCGTATTAATATCTATATTATATTATTTTTTTATAATAATTTCATTACTTGAATACTTTATTTGGATGTTTGCAGCAAGAATGAAGAATTTTTCATGCAATTTAACATGAGTATTTCATTTGAATATTTATTTTTGTAAGGCGAAATACATAAAAAGATACCAAATCTGGTAGTCAAATC
Source organism: Nicotiana paniculata (assembly GCA_005239505.1). Lineage (NCBI taxonomy): Eukaryota > Viridiplantae > Streptophyta > Magnoliopsida > Solanales > Solanaceae > Nicotiana > Nicotiana paniculata. Next base: position 10,206 of record ML327426.1, read on the forward strand.
CCCGATAACCACGGGAATATTATTACACCCAAACCTTTTTAAACGTGTTTAGTACCCACCACTTTTGTGTTTAACAACTTGTTTTTAAAAATTGCATCACACGCGCTAATCAGAGTGTGACACGTGTTTATCCTCATCTTCCCCAATTCCCCTCACCGGTTCTTTAATCTTCCCCACCCAACAGTTGATTTTCTACCAAATTAAGATTTTCTCTAAGCTTTGAATCCCTTGAAAACTTTTGTAAAACTTTTTGATGTTTTGAACATAACTCAAAACGAATTTGAGGAGTTAGAAAATATGGACAAATTTGGAAGAAAGAGGAAGAAAAAAAGTGCACTGATTGACAAAAGATTATCATATTTACCGACAAGATATCCATATTTTCCGGCGATCGAGTTTCCCTTTTACATTTTTTTGAGCTCAAATTTAGTGAAGTGCACATGTTAATCCATGTTAGACTTCCCAGATCAGTTTTAAACAATAAATCGCCAATACATTCGGGTTTCAAATCTGGAAATTGCGCGGGGCATTTTATTTGGTCGTCCCCATTTAATATATACCCGCTTTTTTAAAATTTTTTAACTTGTATCCATTTTTTAAATAACTTCAGCTCTCTTTCCCTCGCTGAGCTGAAGTTTACCAGTTAAGCTGAAGTTCGCCAGTTATAAAGACAAAACTTCAGCATACGGGGCTGAAGTTCCTAAGTTACAAAGACAAAACTTCAGCTCTAGAGCTAAAGTTTTCCAGTTACAAACTTCAACTTTAGAGCTGAAGTTCCCAAGTTATAAAAACAATTACAAAGACAAAACTTCAGCTCAAGAGAACTTCAGCTCTAGAGCTGAAGTTTTGTCTTTGTAAACTGAGGAACTTCAGCTCAGTATGCTGAAGTTCCCCAGTGTAACTTGGGAACTTCAGTCCTGTATACTGAAGTTCTCCAGTTACAAAGACAAAAGAACTGAAGTTTCCCAGTGTAACTGGGGGAACTTCAGCCCCGTATGCTGAAGTTTTTGTTTTTATAACTGGAGAACTTCAGCCCCGAATGCTGAAGTTCCCCAGTTACAAGACAACAACCTCAGTTCTAGATCTACTTCAGGCCCGTCTACTAGAACGCTAAAGTTTTGCGTGATTGTCTTTGCTACTTCAGCCCCGCATGTTGAAGTTATGCACAAAAGTGGGTGCGGATGCAATTTTTTTTACAAAACGGGTATAAGTTAAAACGTGACACAAAAAGTGGGTACGGATACAAAAGCCCCGTTTTTAGATAGGAGTACAATTGAAGGCTTCTTCAATATTTTTACTCTTCAAATTCGAAATTTTGAGTGAGTAATAATACTCGATCCAAAGTAGTTAATTAATCAAATTCCAATACCCATATCACTTTATTCAACAACTCAAGATTCAAACTCCAACAGAAATGGGGTTACCCACAATGGAGGTCGACCTGAATTTGGAAATGGGGATAATGGTTACCTGAAGATAAGGGATAACGAATGGGAAAATGATAAAATTAAAAAAAAGATTGAAACAGTTGGACACGTGGCATCCATAGAGAGCTTCAGACACACAAATTTTTTTATTCACTCGCCTGATTCATGTGTAGGACACGCGGGGTGCTGCCTAGCTCAAGTGGTGTGTAATAGACACACTTTAAAAGGTTTGCTTGTGTAATAATATTCGCGTTGTTATCGGGTGTGTAAGAGGGATTTGACTACAAGATTTGGTGTCATTTTATGTATTTTGCCTTTTTGTAAGATATAAAAACATCTCAATATATAGGCTCAAAATCGAAAATTCATAATATCTTAACCGATTAATCTGAAATCCAACTTAAAAAATTCAATCCTATCCAACTTATTTGGATTGTAATTTTTTCGATGCGAAAATCGAAAATCCAAACTGAAATTTTCATATTCAATCAGAATTGTACGAATGTTCGCCCCTAGGAATAAGATGTGGCTTCAAAGTCTCTGGGATATATTTTCCCTATGAGGTAGGAGTTGCAGAACGGTATAATTTGTGGAATGACAATATTTGACGAACAGATCAATAATATTCTTCAAGGTTTATCACGTTTTTGCTAACAAAATTTCAGTCTAGCTTCCTCAATTCTACACCCAATAAAATCTCAACCATGATTCCTAATCACAATCCCTACAAATCCTAACAATAATTTTGAATCAAACTCCAATAGCTCATAAAACTCAATTGTCAGTTCTTCAAAAGCTTCAATCCTAATGATGGTGAAATGTTGTTTCTTCAATAAAAAAAATTCATTCAAATTGGTGTTAAACAATAATCTAAATATCAAGAAATAAAACCCCACAAATCTTTTTAGCATTCTATTCAAGTTCAAGATATCAAAAGTCATCCTTACCATTCTGTTCAAGTCATACACTTAGGCTATTAGTCATCCTGACCATTATGTTCAAGATATCAAAAGTCATTTTGGAGGAGGTTTTGGAAGTTCATGTGAGACTTCATGTTTCAATACAACGACAGATCTTATGTTTGTAAAGAAATTCATACGAAATTGCATTGCGTAATAACAACGGGATTTTGCAATTCTAAGGGAGTACGGTGTAATCCTTCTCAAGAATATCATATGGATTTTTTCCTACTCCAGGTATGTTAAGGCTAAGCCCTTCCTTCATTTTGGCATGATCTCATAATTACACGAGTTTGATAACGAAGCATAAAGAGAAGTTCATACTCCTTAATTTATATACATTATCCTAGTCTCATAAGCTACAGTATTCTCCTTTATCGGGACTTTACGTTCAATTGAGTATTATCTTTTTCCAGTCAAGAGAGCAAAAAAATCTATATATACAGTATTACGGTATTTTCATTACCGTCGAGCTATAATCGATGGGTAGGCCCCTACTGGGCAACCATCTAATCAGATGGTAAGTTATATACCGAGCCTACTGTGGCCAAGCGCCTATGAGCGAGCCCAGTTGGCCGAGATACAGAGCCTGGTATGGCCGAGCGCCTATGAGCGAGCCTACTATGGCAGAGCAGTTATATATAGATATACTAAGCCTTATAAGGCCGGACAACTATTTTACTTACTATATTGAGAGAGTTGAGTCAGTATTAGCAAGTGAGAATATCTTCAGATTATCTTTGACTTCCAGTTACTTTCAGGTATTATATTATCAGTTTTCAGTATACTGTCTTACATACTCGATACATTATTTCGTAGTCCCTTCTCTGGGGCACTTCATTTCATGCGTGCAGGTTCAGACAGACAGACCGGTAGATCTCCTCATTAGGTGTTACCCGAGTTCAGCTTGATCGGTAAGCTCCATGCCCTTCGTAGTTGCCGGGCCTAAATCTTTATGTACAACTTATGTATATATGTTTATGAGTAGGTCGGGACTCTGTTCCGACCACAGTATATCCATCATTAGAGGCTTGTCGACATATCCTGTCAATTAGTGCAGTATGTTGGGCTTGTAGGTCTTTTATGTATACTTTGTTGTTTTGCCAGCTGTAGTAGTTATGACGGCCTTGTTGGCCCAGCTTTATATTGATGTTTAGTCAGCATTCGCAATTGATAATAGGCTAAATTCACGTAGTTTAGCATATATTTGTACTCTAACTTAATGATGCTTCATTGTCTTAAGGATGTTAAATGATGATAAATTGGCTCTAATTGTGATTTTTGTGTTTCACAGGAGTACAATGCACTATTGAGGAATTAGGATGGTGATTTGCGCGAAATTGAAGAAGGAAAGCCCCAAGGGATAATTTATGGATGAATTGAAGGATGAAGATGCTTGGGACAGAATGAAACTTCATTAGCACGGGCATTAGCGCGAGTGTAGTGCGCGCGCCAGTCCAGCAAACCAGGCAGACGGAAACCCCATTAGCGCAGGCATTAGCGCGGCGCGCTAGTCTAGTGATTTTTTCGGGCAGTGTTAAACTCAACTAGCACGGGAATTAGCGTGAGACTAGCGTGCTCGCGCTAGTCCAAACGGGAAAAATAATTCTGAAGGGTACTTGTTGGCCCAAGAAAGGAAATAGATTTGAAGATTGACAAAGGAACTCCGAGATGAACCAGGTCCATCACAGGTGACATAAACCAACAGAGTCAAAGGCACATGAGATGCACATGCAGGAGATAAATGTATTCTGATACAATTGAGATATCTTCTGATCGAAAAGATTACAAAAACGAAATTGGAGAAGGACTCCTTATTCAATAAGAACATAATCAAAGATAAGGAAGGATTTACGAGTTGAGTTTGACTAGAACTCTTTCACCATGGAAGAGTTGGATTAGGATTCTAGTTAATTCCTTATCTACTAACTCCTATAAATTGCAGATTGTTCTTATGATATGTAGATCGCACAAAAGCAGAAATTTATCAAGAATTGAGAGCAAAATTCGTAAAGAAATTTTGCAAGCAGTTCGAGCCAAATTGGAGAGTGCGAATCTGAAGCTACATACCAGCTAAAAGAACCAGTTCTATCTGTTTATCATTGAGTCTAGTTGGTTGTAGTAGGTGATTTAATATTGTATCTTTTCAGCTTTCATAGAAGTAATTGTAATAGGTACACATTATTCAAGTTAGAGTTAGCTTGAAATCTGTAGAAATTAGCTAGAGACTAGTTGATATAAAGAGGATTAGAGTTAGTCCTAGGATTACAAAAGAGTTTATTTTGTAAGTCCGTTTGGCTCAGAGTTTTAGTGAAGAGTTTGAGAAAATCCTACTGAGGTGTAGGTCGTGGTTTTTTCACATTTTGAGCTAGGTGTTTTCCACGTAAAAATCTCTATGTTTTTACTTTACTGCTTTTATTATTCCGCAAACAACAGTAGTTGGAACGCCAAGAAAAACCAGGTTCTTCCAGTTAGACAGCACTAAGAAAATTGGGTACTTCACAATTAACTTATATAATTGTGTGGTATTGACGTATAAAACAACAGTACTTTTGGAAGTTAGGTGCCAATGTACTTAACCTATAAAAGGTTCAACTCGCCCAAAGGAGTAGATTATCAAGGTTTAGAATATAGAACAAGAATAGCAAAGGCAAGAGGCAAGGAGGGAAATTGGCCATCAATCTTATCTCCTTCCCTTGTGATTTTTATCATTGTTCATGAATTATTTTGTAGTTTTCAATACTATTATGAGTAGCTAACTTCTTTAATCAAAGGTTTTGGTGGAACCCGTTGAGGATGAACTTATTGTGATATTAATATATATTTTTTTGGTTTTAAATCTCTATTTGTTCAACTACGTTCGTGTTGTAGTTGATTGAAGGGCCCTCTAGTATGTATCTACTTGAGAGAGAATTCATATTTAGGTAGTTGTTTGAACAACATCACTCCCAGAGTATAGGAGAAATCCATAACCGAGGGTTTAAAGGTTGGATTAGAGATAATGATACCTTGGGTGAAATCTAAAGTGAATTGTAATGTAATTTAGCTAGAGAGAGTGTATATAGTAGATTATCATAATTACTTGAGAGAGATTTATGATAGCCGGAGTGTTCATGATTGATAGTGATAACTAAAGCAAAACTATAGGAAATATACAAGATGGGATTTCATCAACGGGGAAAACCATAACCTTAGACCTTTATCGTAATTGTTTACACCTCAATACTAGTTAATCTTTAGTTTTATTATTTTCGTTCAGCTGTAGTAGTAAAAATACCACAAAGTGATATTCATAACTTTTGAGAAAGTTGATTATTGAGAATTTAGTAATCTAACAACAACATTTGATACGTTAGTTCCCTGTAGGATTCGACTCTGGGCAAAATACCCGGATTATATTTGTAACGCCCGCTTAGTCTTTTATTAGACATAGTTGAGCGTGATCAAATTTTGCGTCGTTGCCGGGGAATTAACGGTATTATCAATTGTAGTTGGAGGAAAATACGAAAATTCCTAAGTATAATCAATTTTCTTTGATTTCATACGTATATTGAATTTCTAATGTTTGCTGAATCGGTTGTATAGGTGCATGCCTAGAAACTCATCGAGAACTGGTGAAGTATTTGAAGCCTTACCAGACCCCGAAAATTTTTTCAAGGCCTTGAACAGGGCCAACCGTAAAAGTAAACAACAACCACTCATTGAACACATCGAAACAGACATGGTAGATATGAATGACAGGAACAACAATAATGTTGGGGATGGTGTGGTTAACCCAGCTGCACAGATTGCAACGCTTGGGTACCATTGTACCAGGGCGCCTTTATATGATTGGGCACAACCCACAGCGAAAAACTTGGCAACCGCGATCATGGTCCCTTAGATAGAAGAAGAGCCTTTCCAAACCACAAATAATATATTACACTTGTTGCAGAATAAGGGGCTATTTTCGGGGTCATACATTGAGGATCCCCAGTAGCATTTAAAGAACTTTCTATCTATCTGCAAGACTTAGAGGCAACTGAACGCCACACCGGAGGTATTAAGACTGTTATTGTTTCCTTTCTCGGTGACAGGAGTAGCCCAGACTTGGCTCAACTCACTCCCTATCAACTCTATTGCTACATGGGAGGAGTTGGTCGAGCAGTTTTTGAATAAATTTCATCCACCGAACAAGACAGCGCAGCAAATTGATGAGATCTTGAGCTTCAGGCAGAAACCTATGGAGTCATTGTAGGAGACATGGGAACGGTTTAAAGGGATGCTTGTTATTTGTCCTCACCACGGTATTCTAGAGCAAATGTTGGGGCAGCGATTTTATATGGGTCTGGCTGATGGTGTAAATGCCAATGTTGATGCTTCAGCTAGTGGAGCATTCCTAAGCAAGACATGGAAAGAGAGCCAGAGTTTACTTGATAAAATGGCACAGAATTCAGGGTGGACAACCAGGGGTGCACCTATTACCCCAGACGTTCACTCAGTGCCATTAGATCCTTCCAACACTATTGCTGAAAACATGGCTACTTTGATGACACAGATGAGTATACTTACGAATAAGGTAGAGGAGTCGGGGAAAAAACAGCAAGTTCATATTGTGGATACTACCAATGGGGGATTATGCAAATCTTGCATTAGTCAACCAATTGGTAATCAGTGGAATGCAGATTGTGATCACCCTCATTACCCAGAAAATATGAATTATGTGTCAATCTATGGAGGCCAGAGACAGCGTGGACAGAATTGGGGCCTGCAAGTTCAGCCGTATCGACCACCTCATCAGCAGAGTAACAGTGGAAATATGGGTTCCATGAGACCTCATGGTAATGTGGCACCTTACCAAAGGCCACAAGGATTTAACAATCAAAATCAGCAGCAGGCGTATCACCCCCCTCAGCAACAACATGGTGGGAGACAAGAAGATGGTTTTCTAGGCTTGAAGTGATGATGCAACAGGTGATTGGGTCAATTGTTAAGATCAGTGAGAGAGTAGATTCACATGATCCAGACATTAAAAATTTGAAGTGCAGATGGACCAGATATCGATGTCTTTGAACAATCGTCCTCTTGGGACTTTGCCTGCAGACACTCAGGTAAATCCTAAGGACCAGGGGCCGAAGCAGCTAATGGCAGTGAGTCTCCGAAATGGCAGGGACTTAGACTTGGAACAGGAGATAGCTCGTGAAAGCAGGCAGGCAGAGACACTGGTACCTGTGCCGATTAAACTTGATGATTCAACAAACTTGACCAAGGTAACAGTGCAAACTATTGAAGGAGAACCCAGTACGTAGAGTGAGGCTGAAAAAGAAGTATAGATAGCCCAAGAGCCGGTAGTTGAGGTGGTGGTTGAGAAAGAAAAATCCCAAATCACTAGGAAGAAGAGATCGCCAGCACCATTCCCTCAGAGGCAAGCCAAATACCAAAAGGATGAACAGTACAAAAAGTTCTTGGATATGCTGAAATAGATACAAGTAATATTCCTTTAATTGACGCTCTAAAGGATATGCCTGGCTATGCGAATATGATGAAGGACTTGATGTACCGAAAATTTGATTTCCAAGACTTGGCAACTGTGACTCTTACTCAGACTTGCAGTGTTGTGGTAACACGACCAATTGCGGAGAAGTTATCTGATCCAGGGAATTCAATTCCCTGTACCATCAGACATTTTGCTTTTACCAAAGCACTGTGTGATTTGGGGCCCAGATTAATCTCATTCCCCTGGCCATTTACAAGAGACTGGGAATTGGTAGAGGCAGATCAACTTCTATGTTATTGCAGCTGGCTGACAGGACAGTGAAGAGACCGTCAGGCACTCTGGATAATGTCTTAGTGCAAGTGAGGAAGTTTGTGTTCCCTGCTGATTTTGTGATACTGGATTGTCGAGTGGATGAGTAGATTCCTTGTTGGTTGATTTCCCAATGCACACGCAAGTGTACGTGGTCGACAAGTAATATAGGATTTTAAGTCCAGATATCGTACCCACAGGGACTTGTGATTAACTATCAACTAAACTAAACTCAAACAAATATTTAACTAAAATTAATCTAAAATAGTAAATTAAGAGATTAAAGAGACAACTAACTTAAAGACGAATTCAATGTAATTTGATATTCTAGAGTTATGGGTTGGCAAACAATCACGTTGAGTTTTCGACCTAAATCTTCAAATCAGGTTTATTGATTGACGAGGTTAATATTGCTCGTAGCCTTCTCCCGAAGTACAACTCGCCTATTCAAGCTAATCTAATGCCTATATTCCTATGGAATCAGGATTAACAAGAACGCATTAATAATTCCCGTATAATAACCAAGCAAGGCGATTAGGTATATTCCTATCCTAACCGCAAATCCGCTCCCCTGAAGGGTTAAGATCTTGCTCTACCCAATCTTATATGCAATCTAGAATTCCCTCTCCCGAGTTCAACCCTAGATTCGTAGATAGTATTCAATTGTGATCAAGCAATTGAATAATTAAGCACAAGATTGAATAAACAAACCAATTAAGATAAAACAATAAGAATAATTCAAGCTTCAACTACAACGTTCATGTAGCACCCAAAACTCTAGAACTAATAAACTATGAAACTAAAAGAAGAGAAGAGAATAAAAACTAAGTAGAAGCCTTTTCCAAGTGTGGTGTGTGTTGCTCCACTTCAATCTTTCAATCCCCTTCAATGATCAATCCTCCTCTCCAATGTTATGTTTTTGGGTCTATTTATATGTTTAGGATAAACCCTAAACGTGTAGGAGACTTCTATTCCAACCGGGAAACACTTAAAATCTTCAAAACTCGGAATTGACCGGACAAAGGACCCCTGGCGTTAGAAGGCTAAGGCCTGGCTAACGCCAGGTCAGGGATGGCGTTAGCAAGCTAAGGCCTGGCTAACGCCAGGGTAGGGCTGGATTTAGCAGGCTAAGGCCTGGCTAACGCCAGGGTAGTCCCGGGTCACTCCTTTTCGACTCTTGAGCGTATTTTCGACGTTTATGCTCCCATTTAGCTCGGCTTCCGTTTCCAATTCACCTACACATAANCCTATAATCTTGGGAAGGCCATTCTTGGCCACAGGCAGAGCTCTCATTGATTGTGAAATTGGGGAGCTCAAGATGAGGCTTAACGATGAAGAAATCACATTCAATGTGTAGAAATCTGTGAGGCGACCGAGTGAGTTCGCCAAGTGCTCTCGCATTGATGTTGTGGATGTGATAGTGGAGGAATATGATGCGTACTTAACTATTGAGGACCCCCTTGCTGCATGTTTGATGAATTGGAGGAGGTAAATGGGGAAGAATTGGCAGAATGGGTGTTAGCACTTGAAGGTAAAGGGGTCTGACCGAGGGCTCTCGAGTTTGAGACATTACACTTAGAGAAAAAAGATAGCCCACCAGCCAAACCATTTGTGAAAGAACCACCCAAACTGGAGTTGAAACCATTGCCATCCCATCTCAGGTACGCGTTTCTTAGACCTAACTCTACTCTACCTATTATTATCTCATCAAGTTTGTTAGATGTGCAGGTAAATCAACTGTTACAAGTACTCACTGAGTGCAAGACCACAATTGGATGGACCATGGCAGATATCAAAGGAATCATCCTGGCATACTGTATGCACAAGATTCTCCTGGAAGATGGACACAGACCTTCCAGGGAACACCAATGGCGGAGGAACCCAAACATGAAGGAAGTGGTGAAGAAAGAAATCATCAAGTGATTAGATACGGGAATCATTTTCCCATCTCTGACAGCAGCTGGGTTAGCCCAGTGCAATGTGTTCCAAAAAAGGGGTGGCATGACGGTTGTGACGAATGACAAAAATGAGCTGATAACTAGAAGAATCGTCACTGGCTGGAGAATTTGCATGGATTAGAGAAAGATGAATCTTGCGACCCGGAAAGATCACTTCCCACTTCCCTTCATTGATCAAATGCTCGATAGGCTGGCAGGGAGGTCTCACTTTTGTTTCTTGGACGGGTACTCGGGGTACAACCAAATTTCAATCACCCTAAAAGACAGGGAAAAGACCTCCTTCACATGCCCTTATGGGATATTTTCCTTCAGAAGGATGCCATTCGGCCTCTGCAATGCACGTGCCACATTTCAAAGGTGCATGATGGCCATATTCACACACATGGTCGAGGATATCATGGAGGTATTCATGGATGATTTCTCAGTAGTGGGAAATTCATTTGATGAGTGCCTAGCAAATCTGACCCGTGTGCTAAAGAGTGCATCGAGATGAATCTTATGCTTAACTGGGAGAAGTGCCATTTCATGGTAAAAGAAGGGATCGTCTTGGGGAACTTGGTGTTGAGTAAAGGAATTGAGGTGGACCGCGCTAAAGTAGATGTGATTGAAAAACTTCCACCAACCACACCAGTCAAAGCTATATGTAGCTTCCTTGGGCATGCCTGGTTCTATTGGTGATTTATCAAAGATTTCTCCAAGATAGCCAACCATTTCTATAAGTTGCTTGAAAAAGATAACCCCTTTGTGTTTTCTAATGATTGCGGGGTGGCTTTTGAGGAGCTGAAAAAGCGGCTAGTCACGACACCGATAATTTTTGCCCCTGATTGGAGCAACCGTTTGAACTCATGTGTGATGCTACTGACTACGTAGTGGGAGTCGTGTTAGATCATCGCAAAGATAAGATAATGCACCCAATATACGCAAGTAGGATATTTAGTGGAGCTCAGCTGAACTACACGGTGACTGAAAAGGAGATGTTGGCGGTAGTGTTCGCCTTTGGCAAGTTCAGATCTTACGTGATAGGGTCAAAGGTGATTGTGTATACTGATCATGCAGCCATCAGATATTGGAGGATGTGCCATGGTATGCAGACATTGCAAACTACCTGGAAAGTAGTATTGAACCTTATGAACTCGCATCTGTCCAAAAGAAAAGACTTTATCGTGACTGCCGCAATTATTATTGAGATGAACCTCACTTGTTTAGAATTTGTATTGATAACATGATACGGAGGTGTGTCCTCGAGATAGAGCAATTTTTTGTTTTGCAAGCTTGTCACGCATCAACGTATGAAGGACATTTTGGAGGAGTTCGAACAACAGCTAAGGTGTTGGAGGCCGGCTTCTACTGGCCAACTGTGTTCAAAGATGCTCACCAATGGGTGAAGGGTTGTAATGAGTGCCAAAGGACGAGAAACATATCACGTCGTCATGAGATGACCATGAACCCGATACAAGAAGTGGAGGTGTTTGATGTATGGGGTTTGACTTCATGGGTCCCTTTGTCAGCTCCTATGGTAATAAGTACATACTTGTTGCTGTAGACTACATGTCCAAATGGGTGGAAGCTGTAGCATTCCCTACCAATGATGCAAGAGTTGTGGTGGGGTTCTTGAAGAAAAACATATTCACCTGCTTTGGGATCCCAAGGGCCATTATTAGTGACGAAGGCACTCACTTTTGCAATCGTGTCTTCGAAAAGCTACTAGCCAAGTATGATGTGCGCCACAAGGTGGCAACCTCTTATCACCCTCAGACGAGTGAGCAGGTTGAGGAATCAAACCATGAAATCAAGAGTGTGCTGACCAAAGCAGTAAATGCCATAAGAATCGATTGCGCGAAAAAGCTTGATCACGCACTCTAGGCCTACAAAACTGCATTTAAAACAACAATTGGTATGTCTCCGTACAAATTGGTGTTTGGAAAGGCCTGTCACCTGCTTGTAGAGCTTGAACATCGAGCTTGGTGGGTACTTGTGACGACCCGTCCGGTCGTCTTAAGAATTAACGCCCCGATCCCCTGTTAACTATTTTCCCCAAGTCTATTTCTTCTTAATTGAATTGTCGGGACGTTCGGTTTTGAGTTTCGGAGAGTTTTGAGACATTTAGTCCCTAAATGAGAGCTTAAGTGTTGGAGAGTTGCCCGTAGTCGGAGTAGTGTGAAGACGGCCTTGGAATGGAAATCTGATGATTCTGTTAGCTCTGTTAGGTGATTTCGGGATTGGGAGCGTGTTCGGAATGTATTTTGGAAGTTCATAGCTCATTTAGGCTTGAAATGCCGAAGTTTGAATTTTTGGAGTTTTCGGTCCGATAGTGAATTTTTGATCCGAGGGTCGGAATGGAATTCCGGAAGTTGCAGTAGTTCTGTTATGTCATTTGGGATGTGTGTGCAAAATTTGAGGTCATTCGGATGAGTTTAGACGTGTTTCGGCGTCGGATGTGAATTCTAGAATTTTCCTAAGTTCCTAGGCTTGAATCCTTGCATAAACGATGATTTTAATGTTATGAGACGTCTTTTTAAGGCTCGACCTAGTTCAAATGAGGTGTTAGGGTTGGTTGGTGGTTTTTGTTGAGGTTCCGGGGGCCTCGGGGTTGTTTCGGATGCTTAACGGGTGAGAATTTGGACTTTGTTGCTGCTCAACCAGGCACCCTCTGGTGTCTTCGCACCTGCGAAGGGTTTTTCCGCAGGTGCGGCCTCGCAGGCGCAGTGGCCTTGATCGCAGGTGCGATAGGGGAGTCTTGGGAAAGTGGTCGCAGGTGCGACCTAGGTTCTGCAGGTGCGGGACCGCAGGTGCGGCCCATGTGCATTTTAGTGACTTCTGCACCTGCGATGTTTTTTCCGCAGGTGCGGTGATCCAGTCCGCAGGTGCGGATTGCCTGGGTATTTTATTCCAAAAATCCGAGAGTTGGGTTCATAAATCCAAAATCGTGTGAGGGCTCTAGGATTGGCGCTTTTCTGGAGATTTCAAGGAGAAGGATCATAGGTAACATTTCATGATCCTAATTCATTGTGAGACCATTAATTCCCTTTGTTTTGTTTAGTTTAATTATCAAAAATGGGGGGAAAACCATAGGAAGGGATGAGATTTTTCTCAAATCCGAACTTCTGAAATTTTTTGAGGTTTTTGGCATCGGACTTCGATTGTTTCTAGTTAAATGAGTTCGTGTGTGAATGGGAGTCCGAAAAATATGACTTCTTTACCCGATTCCGAGTAGTGGGCCCGAGGGGAATTTTGGTCATTTTACATAATTTCGCGCCTTAGCTTGAATTAAACATTATAATCTGTTGCATGAGATGTTATTTACGATATTTAATTGAATTGTATAGATTTGGGCCATTTGGGGTTGAATACTCGTGGCTAACATGTGATTTCAAGTTGACATTGAGACGGTTCAAGGTAAGTGGCTTGTCTAACCTTGTGTGGGGGACCTTTCCCCTTAGGATGTGATATTTGGTAATTGAATGCCTTGTACGTGGGGTGACGAGCGCGTACTTGTGCTAATTGTTAAAAATTCGATTTTACTTTAATTGTACTACGTGAAGCATGTTAGGCTAGAACTACTTGTTGCCTTGTATTTTTGCACTCTAATTCTGAATGTCTTCTTGTTGTGACTCCGTATTTACTTTGGGACTACGGGACGGTATCCCGGGAGATCCCCTTGCGTATTTACTTTGGGACTACGGGATGGTATCCCGGGAGATGCCCTTGTATATTTATTTTGGGACTACGGGACGGTATCCCGGGAGATCCCCCTGCATATTTATTTTTTGACTACGGGACGGTATCCCGAGAGATCTCCCTGTACACTGATGGTTGGACTACGGGACGGTATCCCGGGAGATCCTTCAGATATACATATGATGGACTACGGGACGGTATCCCGGGATATCCACTGGACAGTTGAGAAAAGGACTACGGGATGGTATCCCGGGAGATCCTTCTGATATACATATGATAGACTACGGGACGGTATCCCGGGAGATCCACTGGACAGTTGAGAAAGGACTACGGGACGGTATCCCGGGAGATCCTTTGGATATACATATGATGGACTACGGGACGGTATCCCGAGAGATCCACTGGACAGTTGAGAAAAGGACTACGGGACGGTATCCCGGGAGATCCTTCAGATATACACATGATGGACTACGGGACGGTATCTCAGGAGATCCACTGGACAGTTGAGAAAAGGACTACGGGATGGTATCCCGAGAGATCCTTCGAATATACATATGATGGACTACGGGACGGTATCCCGGGAGATCCACTATACAGTTGAGAAAAGGACTACGGGATGGTATCCTGGGAGATCCTCATTGTTGCCATTTGTTATTATGTTGTACATAATCCGTGACTTTGTTCTTGTGTTTGTCATTTCCTTGTTTGGCCTGTCTTATTTCACGGATGTATTCATTATTTCTGTCCGTCTTTCATACTGTAAATTCCTATTATATTGTTTAACCTCAGTAGGGCCCTGACCTTCCTCGTCACTACCCGATCGAGGTTAGGCTTGGCACTTACTGAGTACTGTCGTGGTGTACTCATGCCCTTCCTGCGCATGTTTTTCATGTGCAGATCCAGGTACCTCCACTCAGGCGCACCATCCCCGAGGTTGAGAGCTACAGCAGAGACTTCGAGGTATATCTTCCGCGTACGCAGACCAGTAGTCTCTATCTCTTATTCCATTCTTTTTGTGAAAATTTTATCCTCCCTTACCGTTGTATAGATATTCTGGAGTTAGAGTTATGCATTATATTCTGTTAGCCTGTGGTTCCCGTGAGTTTCCGGGTTTTGGGGTGATGTCATAGATTGCCATGTTGTTTTGGGTTGTATATGCCAAGTGGCATTTGTATACAGTCTTTCCCTTAGAGTGTTCAACTTTCTTTTATTTACTTATTTCCGTAATTATGTTGTTATTCCGCATTGTCAGGCTTACCTAATCATAGGGACTAGGCGCCTTGAAGATCTGGCATCATTATTTGTACGCTGTGCCTTGTGAGATTTATACTGACCACCGGAGTTTGCAGCACATATTCAGGCAGAAGGATCTAAATTTGCGCCAGCGTAGATGGTTAGAGTTGCTAAAGGACTATGACATCACTATATTATACCACCCGGGGAAGGCCAATGTGGTGGCCGATGCCTTGAGTCGCCGGGCAGAGAGTTTGGGGAGTTTGGCATACCTTCCTGCAGCTGAGAGGCCTCTAGCCTTAGATGTTCAGTCCTTAGCCAGTTAGTTCGTGAGATTGGATCTTTCTGAGCCTTGCAAGGTATTGGCTTCTGTGGTTTCTTGGTCTTCCTTATTCAATCGTATCAGGGAGCGGCAGTATGATGATATTCATTTACTTGTCCTCAGGGACACGGTCCAACACGGTGATAGCAGAGATGTGACCATTGGAGATGACGGGATATTGTGGATGCAGGGCCAGATATGTGTCCCCAATGTTGATGGGCTTCGGGAGCTAATTTTAGCAGAGGCCCATAGTTCGCGGTATTCCATCCATCCGGGTACTGCGAAGATGTATCAGTATTTGAGGCAAAACTATTGGTGGCGAAGAATGAAGAAGGATATAGCAGAGTTTGTAGCCAAGTGCCTCAACTGTCAGCAGGTCAAAAGTGAGCATCAGAGACCGGGAGGGTTACTTCAGCAGATTGAGCTTCCAGAGTGGAAGTGGGAGCGGATCACCATGGAATTTGTGGTTGGACTTCCTCGGACCTTGAGTAAGAATGATGCTATTTGGGTGATTGTGGATCGGCTGACCAAATCAGCCGATTTCATTCCGGTACTGACTACTTATTCATCGGAGTGGCTGGCGGAGATATATATTCGGGAGATCGTTCGTCTGCATGGTATTCCATTTTCTATTATTTCAGACAGAGGTACTCAGTTCACTTCACGGTTCTGGAGAGCCGTTCAGCAGGAGTTAGGTACCAGGGTGGAGTTGAACACAACATTTCACCCTAGACGGACGGACAGTCCGACCGCACTATTCAGATTCTTGAGGATATGCTCCGTGCTTGTGTGATTGAGTTAGGGGGGTCTTGGGATCAGTTCTTTCCATTGGCGGAGTTTTCTTACAACAACAGTTATCAATCCAGCATTCAGATGGCGCCATATGAGGCTTTATATGGTAGGAGGTGCAGATCTCCGGTGGGTTGGTTTGAGCCGGGTGAGGCCAGGCTATTGGACACAGAGTTGGTTCAGGATGCATTGGAGAAGGTCAAGGTGATTCAGGATAGACTCCGTACAGCCCAGTCCAGACAGAAGATTACGCAGACCGGAAGGTTCGTAATGTTTCATATATGGTCGGAGAGCGGGTTCTGCTTCGGGTTTCGCCTATGAAGGGAGTTATGAAATTTGGGAAGAAAGGGAAGTTGAGTCCGAGGTTTATTGGCCCTTTCGAGATATTGAGGCGTGTTGGGGAGGTTGCTTATGAGCTTGCCTTACCTCCCAGCTTGGCAGGAGTTCATCCAGCATTTCATGTTTCGATGCTCCGGAGGTATCGCGGTGACCCATCCCATGTCTTGGATTTCAGCTCAGTCCCTTTGGACAAGGATCTATCATATATTGAGGAGCCTGTAGCTATATTGGACAGGCAGGTCAGAAAGCTCAGGTCGAAGAACATTGCTTCAGTAAAGGTTCAGTGGTGGGGTCAGCCAGACGAAGAGGCGACCTGGGAGACCGAGCAGGATATGCGCAGCAGTTACCCTCACTTTTTCACTACTTCAGGTATGTCTTTATGGTCGTTCGAGGACGAATAAATTTTTAAGTGTAGGAGGATGTGACGACTCGTCCTTTCGTCTTAAGAATTAACGCCCCAATCCCCTATTAACTATTTTCCCCAAGTCTATTTCTACTTAATTGAATTGTCGGGACGTTCGGTTTTGAGTTTCGGAGAGCTTTGGGACATTTAGTCCCTAAATGAGAGCTTAAGTGTTGGAAAGTTGCCCATAGTCGTAGCAGTGTAAAGGCAGCCTCGGAATGGAAATCTGATGGTTCCGTTAGCTTCGTTAGGTGATTTTGGGGTTGGGAGCGTGTTTCGAAATGTATTTTGGAAGTCCGTAGCTCATTTAGGCTTGAAATGCCGAAGATTGGAATTTTTGGAGTTTCCGGTCCGATAGTGAATTTTTGATCCGAGGGTCGGAATGGAATTCCGAAAGTTGCAGTAGTTCCGTTATGTCATTTGGGATGTGTGTGCAAAATTTGAGGTCATTCGGATGAGTTTAGACGTGTTTCGGCGTCGGATGTGAATTCTAGAATTTTCCTAAGTTCCTAGGCTTGAATCCTTACATAAACGATGATTTTGATGTTATAAGACGTGTTTTTAAGGATCGACCTAGTTCAAATGAGGTGTTAGGGTTAGTTGGTGGTTTTGGTTGAGGTCCCGGGGGCCTCGAGGTTGTTTCGGACTCTTAACGGGTGAGAATTTGGACTTTGTTGCTGCTGAACCAGGCACCTTCTGGTGTCTTCGCACCTGCGAAGGGTTTTTCCGCAGGTGCGGCCTCGTAGGCGCGGTGGCCTTGATCGCATGTGCGATAGGGGAGTCTTGGGCCAGTGGCCACATGTGCGACCTAGGTTCCGCAGGTGCGACCTAGGTTCCGCAGGTGCGACCAATGCAATCGCAGGTGCGACCCCTGTGCATTTAAGTGACTTCCGCACCTGCGATGCTTTTTCCGCAAGTGCGGTGATCGAGTCCGCAGGTGCAAATTGCCTGGGTATTTTATTCCAAAAATCCGACGGTGGGGTTCATAAATCCAAAAATCGTGTGAGGGCTCTAGGATTGGCGATTTTATGGGGATTACAAGGAGAAGGATCATAGGTAACATTTCCTAATCCTAATTCATCGTTAGACCATTAATTCCCGTTGTTTTATTTAGTTTAATTATCAAAAATGGGGGGAAAACCATAGGAAGGGATGAGAATTTTCTCAAATCCGAAATTCTGGAATTTTTTGAGGTTTTTGGCATCGGACTTCGATTGTTTCTGGTTAAATGAGTTCGTAAGTGAATGGGTGTCTGGAAAATATGACTTTTACCCGATTTCGAGTCGTGGGCCCGAGGGGAATTTTGGTCATTTTACATAATTTCGCGCCTTAGCTTGAATTAAACAGTATAATCTGTTGCATGAGATGTTATTTACGATATTCAATTGAATTGTATAGATTTGGGACATTTGGGGTCGGATACTCGTGGAAAATGTGTGATTTCAAGTTGACATTGAGCCGGTTCGAGGTAAGTGGCTTGTCTAACCTTGTGTGGGGGACCTTTCCCTTTAGGATGTGATATTTGGTAATTGAATGCCTTGTACGTTGGGTGACGAGCGTGTACTTGTGCTAATTGTTGAAAATCCGATTTTACTTTAAACATTTAGACTGAGTTCCATTCTTATCTGCTTTATTCTACTTGCAATTATATCCTATGTTAGTTTAGAAAAGCATGCATAGTTGACTTGAATTGCCTATTTGCTGAAGTTGCTTTAATTGTACTACGTGAAGCATGTTAGGCTAGAACTACTTATTGCCTTGTATTTGTGCACTCTAATTCTGAATGTCTTCTTGTTGTGGTTGCGTATTTACTTTGAGACTACGGGACGGTATCCCTGGAGATCACCCTGCATATTCATTTTGGGACTACGGGACAGTATCCTGGGAGATCCCCTTGCACACTGATGGTTGGACTACGGGACGGTATCCTGGGAATCCTTCAGATATACATATGATGGACTACGGGACAGTATCCCGGGAGATCCACTATACAGTTGAGAAAAGGACTACGGGATGGTATCCCGGGAGATCCACTAGACAGTTGAGAAAAGGACTACGGGACGGTATCCCGGGAGATCCTTTGGATATATATATGATGGACTAGGGGACGGTATCCTGGGAGATCCACTGGACAGTTGAGAATAGGAGTACGGGACGGTATCCCCGATATCCTTCGGATATACATATGATGGACTACGGGACGGTATCCCGAGAGATCCACTGGACAGTTGAGAAAAGGACTACGGGACGGTATCCCGGGAGATCCTTCGGATATACATATGATGGAATACGGGACGGTATCTCGGGAGATCCACTGGACAGTTGAGAAAAGGACTACGAGATGGTATCCCGAGATATCCTTTGGATATACATATGATGGACTACGGGACGGTATCCCGGGAGATCCACTAGACAGTTGAGAAAAGGATTACGGGACGGTATCCTGGGAGATCCTCATTGTTGCCATTTGTTATCATGATGTACATAATTTGTGTTTAATCTGTTCATGTGTTTGTCATTTCCTTGTTTGACATGTCTTATTTCACTGTTGTATTCATTATTTCTGTCCGTCTTTCATAATGTAAATTCCTATTATATTTTTCAACCTCAGTAGGTCCCTCACCTTCCTCGTCACTACTCGACCGAGGTTAAGCTTGGCACTTACTGAGTACCGCCGTGGTGTACTCATTCTCTTTCCTGCGCATGTTTTTCATGTGCAGATCCAGGTACCTCCACTCAGGCGCACCATCCCCGAGGTTGAGAGCTACAGCAGAGACTTCGAGATATATCTGCCACGTCCGCAGACCAGGAGTCTCTATCTTATTCCAGCCTTTTTGTGAAAAGTTTATCCTCCCTTACAGTTGTATAGATATTCTGGAGTTAGAGCTATGCATTATATTCTGTTAGCCTGTGGTTCCCGTGAGTTTTCGGGTTTTGGGGTGATGTTGTAGATTACCATTGTTTTGGGTTGTATATGCCAAGAGTCTTTGCCTTAGAGTGTTCATCTTTCTTTTATTTACTTATTTCGCAATTATGTTGTTATCCCGCATTGTCAGGCTTACCTAGTCATAGGGACTAGGCGCCGTCACGACATGTTCACGGAGGGCGAACTGGGGTTGTGACAAGTTGGTATCAGAGCGTCTAGGTTCATAGGAGTCACGGAACATAGGCCAGCTTATTAGAGTGTCGTTGATCGGTATGGAGACGTCTATACTTATCTACGAGAGGCTATGTAACTGTTTAGGAAAAATCTTCACTTCATTGATCTCCTTGTCGTGCAATATCTTTTGGCATCAATTCTAAACCTCTATTTTCTATTCTCTCACAGATGGTAAGGACACGTGCTACTCGGGACGATCAGGCACCCGTGCCCCCTATAGCAGCCGTCAGAGGCCGGGGTCGGAGTAGAGGCCGAGGACACGCACGTGGTGCAACGAGAGCACCTGCGCGAGCTGTCGCCGAGGTACCACCAGCAGATCCAGCCGAGGTCCAGACACCTGCCACGCTTACTACCGCTACTACTCCAGCTCTTCAGGAGACATTAGCTCAGTTTATGTCCATGTACACCACTCTGGCTCAGGAAGGGTTGCTTCCCCTTGCTGCAACCACATCTGAAGTCGGGGGAGGAGCACAGACTCCCGCCGCCCGTACTCCTGAGCAGCGAGTGCAATTGGAGCAGGTCCCAGAGATCATTCCTGTACCGCCTGTAGTGCCAGTTCAGCCCGAGGATGGGTTAGCTGCTTCAGAGGATGAGCAGCGGAGACTTGAGAGGTTCAAGATGTATGACCCTCCGGTATTCAGTTGACTAGCATCAGATGATGCCTTGGGATTCCTATAGGAGTGTCACCGTATTCTTCGCACTATGGGCATAGCCGAATCTAGTGGGGTTTCTTTTACTACCTTCCAGCTTCGCGGAGCCGCATATGATTGGTGGCACACCTATGAGTTAGACAATCTAGGCGAGGCTGCTTCACTGACCTGGACCCAGTTCTTAGATATGTTCCTGAGAGAGTTTATTCCTTAGAGCCTCAGGGACGCATGACGCGCAGAGTTTGAGCATTTGCACCAGGGTGCTATGACAGTTTCAGAGTATGCTATCCATTACACCAGATTGGCTAGGCATGCACCGGCTTTGGTTTCTACTGTCCGCAAGAGGGTTCGCCAGTTCATCGAGGGTCTTATCCCACCCATCAGATCTAGCTTGGCTCGATAGTTGAAGATGGACATTCCTTATCAGCAGGTAGTCAGCATTGCTACGAGGATCGAGGGTATGCTCGCTTGGGAGCGAGAGGAGAGGGAGGCCAAGAGGTCTCGAGAGTCGGGCCACTACTCTTGTGCCCGTACCCCAGCAACAGGTCGTGGAGATTGCTACTGAAGATGGGTCCAACGCCTTCAAGGTTAATGGACAGAGATTAAATTGTATGTAGGGATGAATGACACCAACGAGTTGTCTGTGGTACATCTTTTTGAACCTCAGAGGTTGACCGAGTCTTAAATGCGCTCAGTCTGCATCGTGTCGCGACGTTAAATCAGGTGCTTCATGGGAAGCAACCCATTGACTTGTTGTAATTGTCGTTCCACGACATTAACTAAGGCGCTGGTTGGGAGGCAACCCAATACATATAGTGTTATAGTTTAAGTACTAACATATGCAGGTGTGCGAGAAAATGGGTGAACACAAGACCCCAAGAAAGAAGAAATAAAAGAATAATTTTTGTTGACGCTTGGACTAGCGCGCCCGCGCTAAGCTAGCGCTAAGGTCGCGCTAGTCGAGTTTCACACTGCTTCCCTGCCTTCGCCACTAGCACGGCCGTGCTACTCTCGCGCTAGTGGGGTTTTATTCTGCCCTCGACCCCTGGACTAGCGCGCATGTGCTACACTAGTGCTAAGGTCGCGCTAGTCCATCTCGACACAGGTAAGTTTTTTTCAGTTAATTTTTATTTTTTTATTTGTTATTTTTTTTTTGTAATTTTCCAACCACCCAATTAAATTTTTTCCCCCCCCCCCCAACCGACCCAACCCCTTCCACTACCCCTACTCTCCCTCTCACGTTAGAACACTAAACCCCCATAAACCCTTCCCCTTATTCTTCCTTTCCTCTTCATCTCCCCCCTCAAACCTCAAGCAATTCTCTGCAAATTGTTTCCTCTCCCTCCCACAACTCAAGCAATCCCAAGCTTAAGTCTTCTTCAACCCCTATTACTCCGTCTCCCTCTTTCAACTCTACAGTTATGAATCCCCCACGCTAAT
The DNA here is from genome assembly GCA_005239505.1 of Nicotiana paniculata. Classification (NCBI taxonomy): domain Eukaryota; kingdom Viridiplantae; phylum Streptophyta; class Magnoliopsida; order Solanales; family Solanaceae; genus Nicotiana; species Nicotiana paniculata. The sequence goes on from ML327426.1 coordinate 32,349, forward strand.
TCTCTTTTTATTTTGTAATTTGTTTTTCTTTTCTCTTATGTACAAAAATTGTAGCTTTTTCTTATTTGGTAGACATACTTGGTAGTAGTTGATTTGTACTGAAAAGAGATGACATGTGGAGTGTGGGGTGTTGTTATTATGTTTGGGTTATTGTGGTGGTGCTTCATATCCTATATTGAGTGCTTGGGGTTTAAATTGTTAATGCCCACCACATGTTTGTAAAAATTCCCCAGTGGAGGGAGTTGATGTGACCAATTTTGTGGTGAAGTCTGAGTAACCACAATTGGGTCACCCTATTGTACTGAGCTAATATTGTGCTAATTGTACGTATCATGCCTCCACGCAAGCGTCAAGCCACAGGCTCCTCCTCGAGCCGACCGACAAGTGCCTCCACCGAATAAAGGCCCCGAAAATCAGTTGACTCGAGGCCTTTCAATAGCCACAAGTTTGTCTTAGCAAAGGCTCGTGACAGATTCGCACAAAAAGAAGATAAGTCAGTTGTACCTGAGCAGGCGATGGATTCTGATGTCATCAGGATGAACTGTCCTAGAATGTATGAGGTGTTAATGCAGCGTCGCTTGGATGTTTTCTTTGAGTAACCCGATGAGGTCAATGCCATGATTGTCCGGGGATTTTATGCCAACGCTCCGGAGCACGAAAACTATGTGGTAACAGTGCGGAGGAGGCAGGTTAATGCTTCAGTAGAGAACATTCGGACAATGTACAAGCTACCTCCACCAGCGGATGGCTATGTGGATGCCTACCGGGCCTATGGAGGGAAATGTTCTAACTGGCATAGGTTCACCCCGACCATCTGTCAACCGGGCGTCGCGTTGAAGTGGTAAAAATATGGGAACAAATTCCACTCCTCGGCCCTCAAGTTTGAGGCCAAATGTTGGTTGTAACTGATCAACAACCGACTCTTGCCATCCAAAAATACCTCAGAGGTGAACATTTCTCGAGGGTGTTTGATTTGGTGCTTCATGATAGATGCACCATTCGATGTGGCCCGGGTCATTCACGGGGAGATGTTTGTCCGCAGTAAGGTCCAAAGGTATGGGTTCTTCTACCCATGTCTCGTTACTCAATTGTGCGTTGTGGCTGGGGTGCCAGGCGACGTTGTTGTAGATGGTTGGGTGCCTGAGGTGAACCCCTTCAAAGCTGAAAGAATCGCTACGGGCAAGGATGTGGTGGTGGAGGATGAGGATTTGGAAGGGCATGACTCTAAGAAAGATGAAGCGGAGGAGGAGACTGAGCACAGGGAGATGCAATAGCCCGTTCAGGAGCAGGTTGCGGATATTGGAGGCCCATCCAGGGCCAGTCAGGGACAGCGGTTGGATCACCTGGAGAAAGACGTGGCCGGGCTTAGGACCTCAGTGACTGAACTGGGGACCGAGTTAATCATATGGCTACCCAGCAAAAGAAGTCTGAAAAGAAGATTATGGGCTGGCTACGCGCCCTGGGTCGTGCTTGCAACGTGAACCCAGGCACTGTCTCCGACCAAGATTGAGCTATCAGGAAAGTCCCCTTACCTTACTCTGTATTTTTATTGTCCATGAGGACATGTCATCATTATAAGTGTGGGGTGGGGGAAGGATTCCCTGTTTGTTGTATGTTGTACTCTTGTTATTTTTTTTGCTTTAATTTTCTTTTTAACTTATGGAATTGTAGTTGTTTTTCATGTTTTCTTTTCGTTAAGTTTTAGTTAAGGTTGTTTTTGTTTTGGTTGTGCTGTACATAGGGTATAATCAATGAAGTCGTCTTGGCCCGATGACGGATCCCTTCGACGGGGTTCTTGAGGGTCTAAGTCGATCACAAAACAAAAAAAAAATAGAAAATGTAGTGGACTCTTCGTGATGACAGACTTCTTAGGCCGTTTTCTTGAGGGAAGTTAGTCCAAAGAAAACACCAAAAAAATATTTTTTATTTTCTTTTGAGGTAGTCTAGTAACTCCCGAAGTCGTCATTCCTGCCGAGGTCGAGATTCCATCTCTGAGAATCATACAAGAAGCCGAGCTCAGCGATGCAGAATGGTAAGAAGCCGCTATGAGCAATTGGCCCTCATAGACGGAAAGAGAATGGACGCAGTTTGTCATGGTCAGCTATATCAGAACAGAATGACCAGAGCCTTCAACAAGAAAGTCAAACCAAGACGACTCACACCGAGGCAGCTGGTGTTAAATAAAATCTTTCCTCACCAAGATGAAGCAAAAGGGAAATTCTCTCCCAATTGGCAAGGCCCGTACATGGTTCACCGAGTACTGACAGGAGGAGCACTTATACTTGCAGAAATGGATGGACAAATCTTTCCAAAACCATTCAACTCACACGTAGTCAAGCGTTACTATGTGTAACTCTTTATGCTTTTATCAATGTTGTAAATTGAACTACACCTGACCTGATTCCCGTTTAAGAGGGGATACGTAGGCAGTCCTATGGGTTCGGTCACATTTTAATGAAATTTCATTTCCCCCACGAATGGAAACTGAGGCAGGATTTTGAGGAGGGACCTCAAAATTCCGAATCAAGTCCAATCAAGCACCGCACAAGCAACAGTCAGAAGCATTCACCTATCAAACTGGGGCAGAATTTTGAAGAGGACCCTCAAAATTCCATAGCAAGAGAGGTTGCAATGTCTCGAACCGCGTCGTGGTCGTCGGTTCATCCAAAAGAAAATTATTTTTCAATTTTATGTTATATCATATTTTTATAAAACCATGCATATTTACTTCTCAAAACAGCTTGTTTAGCGACGTTACCCCTGTGATACAAACAACGTTATCATTATCAAGCAGACAGATCGAGTAAAGCCAGCGGGAATGCAAACTGACCTTCTCCCTTTTACAGAACTCACGAATTTTCTGTGGATGCAGGCAAAAAGACGGCAAAAGCCCAAAACATATTATTATCTCCACATGACATATATCTTTCAAAAGACGCTCTCAAACTCGCCGCACATGCTGACACTTACTATCATCGCAAACAACTGCTTATTGACCACAATCGTATCACCACAGTTTATCATCAGCTAAGAACTCTTACTATCATTCTATTTCCTGCATTGCATAAGGCTACCATTCTGCCTTCCGAGGTTCTACGCTACCTCCCCTGCATTTTATCTCCTGCATTGCATAAGGCTCCCATTCTGCCTTCCGAGGTTCCACGCTACCTCCCCTGCATTTTATTTCCTGCATTGCATAAGGCTATTATTCTTCCTTCCGAGGTTCCACGCTACCTCCCCTGCATTTTATTTCCTGCATTGCATAAGGCTACCATTTTGCCTTCCGAGGTTCCACGCTACCTCCCTTTGCATTTTATCTCCTGCATTGCATAAGGCTACCATTTTGCCTTCTGAGGTCCCACGCTACCTCCCTTGCATTTTTATTTCTTGCACTGCATAAGGCTACTATCCTGCCTTCCGAGGTTCCGAGGTTCCACGCTACCCTCCCTGCATCTTATTTCATTGCATAAAGCTCCTATCTACCTTTCAAAGCACTCACCTTTCGTGACATTATTTATTTTGCGCTTTCTTTCGGGCTAAGCTCTGGCCCTCTTTTCTTTAACAAATCGCAAGACTAAACTCTGTCTTGTTAGCATCATACTACTGCATTCTTCATGGGCTGAAATATCGCCAACTTGTCCAAAGGCGTCATCGTTCGTACGCACCATCTTCATGGCCCGAGAACATCATTTCATGGCCTGAGGATCTCTTTTATTGACCTGCATATCATTATTCAAAGGCATCATCGTTCGGAGGCACCATCCTCATGGCCCGAGAACATCATTTCATAGCCTGCGAATCCTGCACCAAGCGATTCATGGCCCAGGACATCATGGTCTAAGGACATCATCCTAAAATGTCCAAAGACAACATTCATAGTCCAACGGAAACTTGCATCATGTTTATATTACGCACGATATAGGCTTGTCATTTATTTGCAGGTAATCCAGCCGGGACAGCTAGCAAGGCAGGAGCATACCACTCCAGTTCTCCCAAAACAACCCCGAAAGACCTTCCAACTTTACCTTACCTCGCACCTTGCGCCCGTTCTTGTGAAATATCACCGGTATATGTCGTCGATGATTCCGGAACTACATACGGCCTGATTCTTGTAAAACTAGGGATATGTAGGCAGCTCAGAAGCCAGGGTGCAGCCTAATCCTACCCCACAGTTTTCTCTCGGTCAAAATTGGCCATCATATCTTTACCCGACAACTCTTTCATCCTTCCCGGGTAAAGAGGGGCAGCTGTTGATACCCAATTTTTCCTAAAATTATTTCAAACTTGCATATGAGCTTTCAAAATTGTTCTTTGCAATAATGAGTATTTTTTCCTATTTTTCCACATTTTTACTAAATTATTTTCCAGTTTATTTAATATTTCATATTTTTGAATAATTATTCATAAATCATGTTATAAGTAATTTCAAAATGTTTCCCAGCTCGGTATACTACTTTCAATCATTTTCCTGTCCATTAGGACTAAATTATTTCACAAATTAATCAATTGGGTCTCATTTAATTTCAATATCAGCAATTTTACAATTATAGCCAAATTGGACATTTTGTATTATTTTAATTCGAAATTTATGCACTTTACACTTAATATTAGTTAACTACTGTGATTTCACTTATTTAAACCTAATTTCATTTTGTATATAATTATTAGCTATTTTAATTAATTAATTATCTCTTTTTATTGGGTATTTAACACCTAGCCACATTTATTTAAACTTTAGCCACATTTTAAACCCAATTAATCCCAACCCAAAACCCAATCAAATACCCAGCCCAATCCTATTCCATACACGGCCCAACCCCCACTCGATCTCAGTCGTTGATCAAATGAGATCAACGACCCAGATAATTCCTTACCATAATTAACTCCCCAACTACCCCCCCCGACCCCTCAATCTTCGAGACCTCTCTCTCTTCTCGTCTCTTCCTCTCCTCCTTCTCTATAGAACCTTCTGGTTCATCTTCTTCTCTGATGTCCCTCAGCCTGTCTCCGGCCACCTCCAGCCTCTCCCCTTTCGATCACCAGCCGCCTTGACGCCTCCTCTCCGATTCTCTTAGTCTTTGAGACCTTTAAAAGGGTTTCAACCATGCCAGACCACCACTGAAGCTCTGCCAGGGTTGTTTCCGGCCTTTCTCCTGCGGGTTTTGACTCTATGGTGCCCTAACCACCATTATTCCTGAGTTTCACGGCCAGGTTCTCTTACTTTTCTCTGGTTTCTTATGAAACCCTAATCTTGACCTAAATCTCTGTATTTTTAACGATTTCGACTCATTCTTTTATATTTTGTACTATTCTTGACTCGATCTTTACGGTTCTTCAAGTTTTTAAACGTTTTTGTCCCTTTTGAAACTAGGGTTTTACAAAGCCCTTTCAAAAAATGATTCTTTAATTCTGTTATAGTGTTATTCTATGCTTCCCTCTGTTATTCAACGATGGATTCAAAGCTTCTCTTGTCTTAACTTGTTTTTCTGAAAACCCTAATTTTACTGTCTTAATCCTGGATTCTGAGTTCGTCTTTGATTACATGTTCGATTATCATGCATATGTGCTTGTTTATCATAAATATTACGTGCTCTATCTGAATCGCTGCTTTATACCCTGTGTTGTTTGTTAAATCTTCCCCTTTCTGCCTATTGTAAATTTCATTCTGTGTGCTCTCATAAATCTGTGCTAATTCTCTCCTAAATCAGTACTATTATCCCTAATTGAGTCCTTGAATTCTTGTGATTGATTCTTAATTGATCTCGCATGAGATTTTCTACTGATTTTAACTTTGGAAAATATTTTCTGACCTTATTATGTGGTCAATCAGACTATTAACTAGGTTTAGGCACTTTCCTTGATTAAAATATGTTGAACCTAGTCTTTATTGCATATTCTATGTTATTCTACTTCCTTATTTGATCATGCTCTACCTTATGATTTCTTTCCTTATTTAAGTGACTGCTTATTACCGTTTGAACTAGGACTCCCTAATTAAAATGAGTCCAAGTCTGTGATTGATTCTGATTGAATATTTTTTCCATACTTGTGTTGAACTAGTACTCCTTACCTTATTTGTTTTACTCATTTTCAATACTATAAATACCTCAATTCTCTTTTTCATTATGGACACTGATACATTGCATATCACGAACACACACAACAATAAACATTATTCTACATTCTCTCTTGTGCTCTTTATCTCTTTCTCTCTTTGCTCTACTGTTGTTCCCTGCTCTTGTCTATTATTAGGCGGCTGTAAGCCAAGGATATTATTGTGTTATCACTTTGCTCTTACATTCTGTTGTGCTCTTTTATCACTGGTATGTCCTGATTAATTTCCAAGGTTCCAAACCAATGTGCTTATTACTATTTTAGTCTATCATATTCTTAATTGTTTTCTACCTAAGATCTATTGTTCAACATGCAATTAACTCCTTGTTTGTCTATTAATACATGCCCCGCTTATCTCTTTACATGGCTATGATTGCATCAATACTTGTCATAGGCCTTGCCTATTCCTGTATACATCTGTTAGGCTATTTCCTTTCCTGTTCACTGTCATGTGTCCCTTGATCTCCCTGAACCTTTTTAGCTGTTAGTACTTATCCTACTTATGACTTACATGCTTATATGACTATTATTTGCTCTTAATATCACATGTTATAACTGCATTCTGTTACTGTCTAATATCATGTCTAAACTTGGCCACTTCTTGGTCCCCTAAGCCTCTTTGATCTACGTAACCATGCTTAAATGAGTTTCTTAAGTCTATGTATCTCTTTGTTAGTATGTTATCTACTTGTCCACTTACCCCATTGTCCTTGTGTGCAATCCTATACTGTTGAATTTTTGTAACTAGTACTTCTGTTATTTTTCAAAAGCCATCTTTTTCAAAACAAATCTCTAGTTTTTTGTAAACTCTTTTCAACTACAAACTTCCCTGTCCTTCTTGCGCTTCACACTACTATTAGAAATTAGGTCCTACCACCTTCGTGTGAGCGCTGCCTTGAGTACCTCTGAGTACTCATTGAACTCTGACACACAAGGCTGGTAATTCCACATTGCACTTGTTTAACTGTTTGTAATTTGTTTAGGGGCTGGTATTGGCCAGGGACCCATTGGGGCCCTAGGGAGCTTTGCCGCACCCAGGCCATGTAAGGTTGTGAAACTCGAAAGGAGGGAGGTTGGAAGATTGGGCCTGATTGAAGGCTCTCTATAGGAGTAACTTCTTATTTTCCTTTTCATTAATGTAATTCATTTAGTTGGCATGTAATAACTTGTAAACAGATATTGGGGTTTGGATAGTGAATATGGGGGGACTATGCATGCTTAGTCTAGTAATGGGTAGAAAACATGCTCATAGGGTTTTCTTACTTACATGTGCAATAGATAACCTGTCTAGGACATGCACCTCATGCATTAGAAATCCTGCTTTAGGTTATTTTACTTTCAGCATTTCTATTATACTCATTTTGTAAACCATGATCACAATTAACAACTATAACAAGTAATAAAGACTGTTATAAGATATCATTACTGCATTTTTATCATAGCATTTAGAAACCATGTTTTAGGTATTCCTATGTGCATTAGATATCCTGTTATTTAGGATTTCATATCTATTTGAGTTACAATTGTTGAACACCTAATCAGTACGTTAATCTAATAATCTCGTTAAAATGTGGTTAACTGTTGAAGCGTTTATGTAAATATACCCCTCTTAAAATCAGGATTAAATATGCATGTACACCCCTTTGAAATAAGTAGGCAATACATATGGCGCCTAGGCAAACTTTAGGCCTAATACGTATTAAAACCAACTAATTGTGTTTTGCTTGCTGGTATTAGGAACAATCAGTCCCTTTTGAGATTCTCAAACTTGGCTGTTTTCTTTCACTCCTGTTTTTTATCTCTTTGAAGTTCATCCTACTTTACTCTAAAATTCCTCTGTTTTTTTTATCAGAGAATCTTGAAATCATGCATTTATTTCCTCTTTACTGAAATTTTATCTGATTCCTGTTCTGTTATGTTTTAAACTACTGGGTTTCAAAGTTACCTCATTCTGCTAAAAAATCATTCTATTTTGAACACTTGCCCTATATTCTAAACTCTTGTTTTTCCCGAAATGATTTACTAACTCTTCTTTTACTAAAATCTCGTAAACTACTGGATCCTTACCTCATTTTGGATTATTGGATTCCTGTTTGGAATTACTGTCTTATTTAAATCTTGTCCACTCCTGACTACTGATTTTCTAAAGGTTATCTATCTCTTTACTGGAAACTTTAAACCGCTATGCACTTTTAATTCTTACTGTTGCCTCTAAAGCACTGCTCTTAAAATCAATCACTCTTTCCAAACTATCTGGTCTTAACTAAATCTCCTGCTTCAGCACTAAGTTTTTTTTTCAAAACATATCCTTTTTGAAACTTACTGTCTTAGCTCTAAACCTCTGTTTTTAATCCTGTTTTTGAGACTTGATTGTGATTTAGACATGCTATTTACGTGTTCACTTGTGGAGGGATCTGTGAGCCCTTATTTGTCTTCATATCTTCCCTTATATGTAGTCCTATTTGTTATGTATGTCGCTTAGCATTTTATCCTTTAAACCTAGGGGTTCAGCCTAGTACTTACGTCGTAGGAATAGTAGTCCTAAATACTCCAGGACTTATAGGATGGGACAGGTAATATCACACAATAAGCATTCGTGACCAACACACGCGCTTTAAATAACCTTTACGGGGTGGGAAGGGTAGAATATGGATATGATGACCGGTGCGCTAATACCACGTGTAGCCCCTATTCGAGGGGTGACATACCGGGTATTGCGTTGATGTGATCCGTATTACTGTAAACCTAGGACAATTCTTTTCAAATGTTTATTCTAATGTTTTCCCAAAACCTTTAAGGATTTTCACACTTGTTTGAAATCCCCTCTTATATGAACCTTGCTTGCTACTTGTTCACCGTCCAAATTCACAAAACTTCTTTGTTGGGACCCACAGTTGTGGATCTTGAGGGGTGCCTAACACCTTCCCCTTAGGGTAACTTCAATCCCTTACCCAATCTCTGGTAACACAAACTAGTTCATGAGTTATTTACTCTAGGTGCCCTAGCGCACCATAAAAATTGTTAGGTGAGACTCTTCCTTAAACCTTTCTTTTAAGGAGTGTTCCAAAATGTCATAAACCCGATCGCTCCGTACCTAACCCGTGCGAGGAAAAAGGGGGCGCAACACTACACTACAGGCAAGCCTATGGTGTATCTTTGTGGCATATGAATGTTCTTTTTGAGAGTAAGTGAATTCTTTCGATTTAAAGTTCCTGCTTGTTCTTAATATTATTTTTTTTGGATTTACTCTCAATTGTGTGATGTGAGGGCATGTGATTCATGACGAAGAGGTAAGTCTTGACTTCCTTGTAGAGTATCTTGAGGAAGTAAAAGTATGTCATGGCATGTGAGAGTCGCCGCTTGAGGCATAAATGTTATACTGCTATATACAATGCTTGTAAAATATTTGTGGTGTGATGCCGTAGGGAAGTGTTTGTTGAAAAGAAACCTTGTAGGATATAGTGGATTTCTCGAGGACTAGCAATGATTTAAGTGTGGGGTGTTGATAATAGGCTAAATTCACGTAGTTTAGCGTATATTTATACTCTAACTTAATGATGATTCACCGTCTTAAGGATGTTAAATGATGATAAATTGGCTCTAATTGTGATTTTTTTGTTTCACAGAAGTACAATGCATTATTGAGGAATTAGGATGGTGATTTGCGCGAAATTGAAGAAGGAAAGCCCCAAGGGATAATTTATGGATGAATTGAAGAATGCAGATGCTTGGGACAAAATGAAACTTCATTAGCGCGGACATTAGCGCAAGTGTAGCGCGCCCACGCTAGTCCAACAAACCAGGCAGACAGAAACCCCATTAGCGCGGGCATTAGCGCGAGACTAGCACGCCCGCGCTAGTCTAGTGATTTTCCCGAGCAGTGTTAAACTCAACTAGCGTGGGCATTAGCGCGAGACTAGCACGCCCCCGCTAGTCCAGACGGGAAAAATAATTCTGAAGGGTACTTTTGGAAGCTAGGGGCCAATCTACTTAACCTATGAAAGGTTCAACTCACGCAAATGAGTAGATTATCAAGGTTTAGAGTATAGAACAAGAATAGCAAAGGCAAAAGGCAAGGAGGACAATTGGGCATCAATCCTTATCTCCTTCCCTTGTGATTTTTATCATTGTTCATGAATTCTTTTGTAGTTTTCAATACTATTATAAGTAGCTAACTTCTTTAATCTAAGGTTTTGGTGGAACCCGTTGGGGATGAACTTATTGTGATATTTATATAGTTTTGCTTGGTTTTTAATCTCTATTTATTCAACTACGTTCTTGTTGTAGTTGATTGAAGGGCCCTCAATTAGTTGTTCCTATTTAGTATGTATCTACTTGAGAGAGAATGCATATTTAGGTAGTTGTTTGAACCACATCACTCCCGGAGTATAGGAGAGATCCATAACTAAGGGTTTAAAGGTTGGATTAGAGATAACGATAGCTTGCTTGCAATCTAAAGTGAACTGTAATGTAATTTAGCTAGCGTAACTTGAGAGAGTGCGTCTAGTAGATTATCATAATTACTTGAGAGAGATTTATGATAGTCGGAGTGTTCATGATTGATAGAGATAACTAAAGCAAAGCTATAGGAAATATACAAGAAGGGATTTCATCAACGGGGGAAATCATAACCTTAGACCTTTATCGCAATTGCTTACACGTCAGTACTAGTTAATCTTTAATTTTATTATTTTCATTCAACAATAGTAGTAAAAATACCACAAAGTGATATTCATAGCTTTTGAGAAAGTTGATTATTGAGAATCTAGTCATCTAACAACAACATTTGATATGTTAGTTCCTTGTGGGATTCGACTTTGGGAAAAATATTCGGATTATATTTGCAACGCCGCTTAGTCTTTTATTAGACATAGTTGAGGATGATCAACAATTGTCGTGTGTGAGCATGTAATTTTTCACCCCATTAAAAATACTCCTACAAAATTAATAAATGAGTTAATTTTATTTATTGTTAGATTTTTGTGTGAATTTTTGTGTTTATTTAGGCATTATTTGCATTTAGGGTCACATTTAATTTTTTAAAATTTATAAAAAATAACAAAAATATTTAAAAACATTCATTATCTTGCGTTATTAGGTTTTTGATTTAATTTGATACCTAGTTATATAATTTAGTCACATTATTAGAATAAAATCACAAAAAACATTGTTCTTTTGGTAATTATTGGTATTAATTAATGGTTTTACTTTTATAAATTAAAATTGACTCATTAGCTAAAATAATAGAAGTAAATAGTTAATTAATTTCATAAATTAATGTAGTTTAGTGATTTAATTAGGATTAAATTAAATTATTTTAGAATTAATATGAAATTTAAGTGCTAAATCGGACTGGGCCAAGTATAAACCAGTCCCAATCCTTTCCTTAAGTCTAAAAACACCCCCATACCAAATGCCCAATCCGGTCCAATCCCCATCTGCCCAAAACAGTCCCGTTTAGTCCCCTTTTAACCCCAGTCGTTGGATTATTTTGATCCAACAACTCGCAACTCACCACATTCCTTTATAAATGTCCAAACGAGACCTACCCCCCTCATAACTCACCCTCACTCATCTCTCTCCCATACCCCAAACCCTAGCCTCCCTTAAACCCCCACCGGCTCCGCCGCCGGAAATCGCCTCACGGCGGCGGACCACTCCCAAATCGACCCAAATTTCTACCAGACCACCCCCTCCCCCTGAATCATCATCTCTCATTACTTTTCCCAAAAAAACTCCCAAATTCGACCAATTTTAGATCTAGAAACTGAGAAAACCTAAAACCTAATACTAGAAGATTTCGAGCAGTTCTTTAGTTCATACTCACATGAGTCGTTTGCTCTTGACAAGAGTAATTGATTCATGTAAGTTTGAATCACTTTCAAACTCGCCGTAATCCGTCCAAATTCCGGCCAAGTCAACCTTTTCCGGCCAAATTGGTACCCTCCTTAACTTTATTTCTTTGTTTATTTGTGTTTTTGAAATTAGTTGCTTAGGTTTAGTTTTTGATTTTTTGTTGCTTGATTGATTTTGATTATTAGATTAGGTTTTCATACTGTCCCTGTCCTATTTCTCTTGATTGTCGTTGTTCTGAAACAATCGTATAATCCCTAATTTATATTAATTAATTGATTAGGATTACTTGAAGTTATTTGGCTTAGATCCTGATAATCGTTTAGGTTTAAATGTTAAATTGATTCTGACTTAGTAATCATGCATGTTAGGTTTATATGAATTGTTTCGTTTAGGTTTAATTCCTGATTTAATCAATTAGTTCTGATTTCTTAGTTAGTCGTGAATGTTAGGATTGTTTGAATTGTTTGGTTAGGCTTAATTCCTGATTTAATCAATTAGTTCTGTTGTTAGTTAATCATGCATACTTAGGATTATTTGGTTTATGTTGATATTTTTTTAGGATAATTTTTGATTAATTAATTAACTCTGATCATTAGTCCGTCATACATGAATTACTTAGCTAAGGCCTTGATAGTCATTTAGGTTTAATTTCTGTTAATTAATTAATCTTGACTGTTATATTTAAGGTTAGTTGAATTACTTTAAAAAATAGTTGAACACTTAGCTTCATAACTTATCTTGTTAATTAAAAATTTTAGTTGCCTAATTAGGTCCTTTTTAATCAATTTAATTAGACTTATAGTTCTAATATAAGCTGTTTTGAGTTACCTGATTTCAGGAACTCATTAATAGCTGATTATTGGCAAAGGAGGCCTAATTAGTTAGGCCTAAGTTGGTCAACTATGTGGCCCAGACCTTGGATCATAAAGGGGTAATTACAGGGGTGTTTCAGTGTAGTTTAGGAATTCTAGCTGAAGAATCTTAGTTGTAATTGCATAGGAAACTTATAGAATAAAAATAAAGGACCAAACAAAATAAGAAAAGCTAAATAAATCAGATGTTTTGGGTAAAAGGTAAAATTTCAAAAGTTGAAAAGGGTATAAAATTAGAAGAAGCTTCTGGAGAAGTGTACAACTGTCCTATCTATTATAAAAGATGTTGAAATATAGGATAAGAAGGACAGCTGTACCAGGGCTGTTAAAAGGACTGTACCATTTCAGAATTAGGATAAGGATATTCATAAAAGATGCTCATTTTAGGTAGCCTATATATAGACTACACAATACACATTAAAAATGTACTAGATTCTGAAAAATACTCACTAGAAATTCTGAAAATATACTCACTGCCTATGCTGAAAGATACATAATACTCATAGGTTCATTATTCTGAAAACACACTCACACACATTCTGAAAACACACGAAAATACACTAAAAATACAAGAATATTCTGAAAATTTAGCCTGACCTTTTATCAAAATAGGTCTAGGATCAAAAGCTTCACACAAAAATGAAGAAATTTTTGAAGATTCAGAAATCCTCTTTCATCCCATACTGATTCTGAATCAAGATCTCTGAAAACTCCATTTATTATTGCAAGAAAAATTTGGTTTCGGTGTTTTGTTTATATCTGGTCCTTTTTGATGTGGATTTCTGACTAAAACTGGTTTTATCTTAGCTGATTTTCTGGGTGTTATTACACTGGTTTGTTACTGTGTTTGGTTGTTGGTTAAGCTCAATTTTCTCAGTTTTCTTGACCTTTATTTGGTCATCTTTTCTGTTGTTTTCCTCCATTCTAGGTATGTAACTACACATTTATATGGAATAGAAATTCTGACCTAAATCTTTGCTAAAATATTTATATTTGTTTGTGTTTAGCTGAATTCAGTTATGTGTGTTAGTTCATATAAATGGCTTGATTATTTTCCTGTCAGCATGGACACATTGTTTGGCTAGGTCTATTTAAAAACTTTTTTTTTACGAATCGTAATGCTGTTTATAGTAGTTCTTATGTTTGAAACAACATTAGGGGTGTGAATCTGGCCACCAGTTGGTCAGATTCATCCCACAACAATGCATATTTTAGGATATTCAGTGTAAGGGTTGAAGGAAGTTGATTCTGTGGCTAAATAGCGGGTGATTTTGGTCGATTAAAGCTAAAAGCAGTAGCAGTTATTAAGAACTTTTGTTTAGTCTAAGACCCTGATTTTTATGTATATTTGGATAAAAATTATAATTTATATTTAACTACCCATGTAAAGTCACGTTTATTTTGTATACGTTTGTAAAACAATTATATCCCCTTCCCCTTTTTTTCTGGACTTCGATTGTTGTAATTAATAGTATGGGTTGGACCATTTTTCTCGAAAATTTTAGGTCCAGTAGCTCTGTTTTCCTTCTCTTAATTGAATATGAAGCCCGTACTCTTCGGGCTTTCTAAATGAATGCCATATGAGATGGGCCAGACCTACAAAATGGCTTAATAGAAAGCATGAACGAGTCTGGACCCTTGGCCATTGGACCTGGGGTGTAAAGACCAAATGGCTTAATACTATACTTAATTCTGAAATTAATATAATCCTGAGTCAGTTAGAAATCTCATTAATATTGTTAATTTTAATTTAAATGTCATGATTTTTTTCGACGTTTCTTGTATGAATTAAATTAAGTTGGACAACATGTATATTTCCTTTAGAAATTGCATAAAAATGTGACTGGCCCAGCATATTTGGCGCGAGATTGGGCCAGATTTATAATATATTATAGCAGGCCCATTTCCTTATTTTGGGGCCTATAACAATTAGTTTTTAAAAGACTTTGAATAGTCCAATGCCTTGTCGTCTAAATATTTCCTTGACCCTTACATTAACCTTACAAATTATTTAGGAAAACAATTTTCCAAAATAACAAAAATGTTTTAGACTCGCCCTTAGTTAGATAATTGATACACTTAGAGTTCCCTAACATCAAGAATCAAAGTATACGTTCGCGTAACTTTAAATAAAATAACCTTTTTTTTAGTAACAAATATTTCTCTTGAAATTGCATACACGTTCGCGTGACACAAATAAGTTTCGAAATGAACATTCGTAGAGATGACTTTAGGAGCGAATTTCAAAATTATTACCGTGATTGCGTACATGTTCGCGTGACGTGATCTCAAATTTTAAATAAAAATACGTGCTTGCGCGACTTTGACTATTTTATCAAATAAATCAAGTGTCATGAATTGTGTACATGTACGCGTGACATGATTTTTGACGCATCAATTTCAAATGGGTATACACATACGTAACCCGTCTTAAGATAATTCTTTAAATACAAATAAATAATTAGAAGCGGTAAAAATATAAAATGCTCATAGTAATTAAAATCAGTAATTGAACAATTTAGACCAAGTGTAAATCATCAAGCGACCGTGCTAGAACCACGGAATTCGGGAGTGCTTAACACCTTGCGGGTTAACAGAATTCCTTACCCGGCCTTCTGGTTCGCAGACTTTTAGCGGAGTCAAAAATTCCCTCAATTTGGGATTTTAAAAAATAATAAATGGTGTCTCGGAACACCGTAAATAAATCCGAGTGACGACTCTGAAATTAATTAAATAATCCCAAATTCGATTATGTCACTTAAATTGGAAAAACTCCCTTATCCCCACCCTCTTGGGAAAAATGAGGTGTGACATCGTGCAATGTGGCCCATGGCCAAAGTATGACATTATATGTTCGGAGTCCCTTAGTCTCAAGTTAGTATGGAAGGATAGGTGAGGCACCGAGTGCTGGTCTCTCCCCCCAGGTTTAGGGCGTGACAACAATGATGATGCGTACAAACGAATGAAATTCCTCTTTATATAGTAGAGGAATCCTAATTATGGTATACTTCTAATTATAGAAGGAAATCTTATAACAACTGATTAACCGCTATAGATTTGATCTGTCCCGAGATTCACGTTACGATCCTCGACCAATCGCAGATATCTCACCTTTATACAAAGCTATCCCGATATTACTCGAAGTCTATCTCTTCTGGCGTCGATTGATATTGACATTTATATGGAAAGAGACTTCCACTTCGGACTCAACGTCTTAGCTCTTCAATGCAACATCCCAATCTCGATCAAATAGTGAAATCAGGTAGCCCCGTTTTCTACCGTATACAGATAGTCCCCTCATTTCTTAGAGTATAATGATAAGAAACGATTTGAGCCTCGATTTTCTTATGACCACGGTAGACAGTAATGTCATCCTCGTGACGTAAGCGATGAAAGTGACCGAAACGTCCCGTGTGTATAGTTCCCCAAACCATTAATGCGCGTCAGTGGGTGGTCGGCCACTAGCGCCGTCGAACCGTCACCATAAATCTATAAATATGGCTTCTTTTGTTGAATCAAACTTTTTCTTTCATCTTCATCGGTTATTCTAAGCCTTTAACTCTCTCAATTTCTTCTCTTTCATCACTCCTTAGGCTATCTCTGCTAGTTTTGAACCACCGAAAATTAATACTTTCCTCTTTCTTCTACTCGTATAATGGCGAAAACATCCAAAACCGTTCCATAAAAGGAAAAATCTTCCTCTTCTTCTTCACGACCGGCTGATGATACAACGTCGGCGGAATCGCTCCCTGGGGAGTATGTTCCCGGCCTGTGTGTTCTAAAGTCTGACTTTAAAGTTGAGAATCCTTCATCGGTCCCTGGCCGATGTGAACACGTATCGAGATATATTTGCTCGATAACCGAACTATGATATTAGTGTGCTAACCGGAAAACTAATATGCATTTTTTTATACGAGTTTTAACAAAAACTAAGTCGGAATACCTCGATTTATGATTTTTGGAAAGTTGAAGATTTGGTGAGCCCGAACGAGCAACCCACTATGAGTAACAACTTATCTAGAATGTGAGACCGAGAATCTTTACTTTTTGTGGGAAGGATAGGCTCTACTCGAGCTTTTTTCGTTGACAATGGGTGAGGAGGGACCGCTGTATTTTTTATGTTTTAATTTTGGGGTGGGAAGGGAGAGTTCTGGTATGGTGGGGAAGTGAAGGGGCCATTTTTTAGTGAGGGTATAACGCATTTTATTAAGCCGCTAATGTACAACGCATAATAAAAGCGCTATACCTCTCGATTTTTCAAATTCACGTATAATACCCTTTTAAAGGGCACCATACTTTAACAGGCAAACAACAGTAAAAGTATAACACCATTTAAAATGGCGTTATACATATTTTGATTATCTTTTTTTTCCCCACACATCTCATTCGTTTGAGTCTAAAAAAAAATCACATTTTGGTTCAGTACTCTAGATTGTTATTTAATTAAAGATAGACAAAAGAACTCATTAAAGAGAAGGAAAAAAGGTAGTTCCATGGGCAAGCGCAAGCGACGTCGTAACTATAAGTCTTCAAATACTTCTGTCATTAAACCCAAGTTTTGTCAGCTACCTTAAAACCTTTGCTAACCGTCTGAAATCTGGGCTGTGAGTGACACAATCTAATTCTGCTTTTCTCACAACACACACACACACAGAGTGCAGGCACTCTCACGTTTTTGTATATATATAGAAGAAGACAAGATGATGATTCAAGTTCCAGAAAAAAACCCTTCGTCCTGTAAACCCTGCGGCAAAGGTTAGCTGAATTTTACTCTCTTTTTTTTCATTTTTTTTTCACACGTTAAACATATATGTGAAGCACTCATTTCATGCCTTAGTGTATTGTACTTAAAATTAGTACCACATTGAATTAATTAATCAGGAATTCTGATTTTATCTAATTATAACATTTTCTGGTGTTCAGGCATTGAATAAACCTGTTTTTTGAGAAATTTGCTTTAAAAGATTTTTATGGGTCAAGGTTCCTTTTTATCTTTTTATTTTTGTTGTTGAAGTGTTAATTCTGATTTTATCTAGAATTTTAATATTTAAAGGCATCGAATTGATTAATCCGTTTTAGTTTTCACGAATTTTGTGTGTTGGATGGTGAATTCTGTTTTTTTTTCCGAAGGTTTTTGTTATGGGTCAAGGCTTTTTTTCCTTGTTCTTTTTGTTGATGAAGGGGTAATTCTGATTTTATCTAGAATTTCAATATTACAGCAATTGGGTAACCTGTTTTTGAGAAATTTGCTTTGATTTTTGAAAGAGTTTTATGGGTCAAGTTTTTCTTTTCTTTTTGTTTTATCTTGAAGGGGTAGTTCTGATTTTATCTAAAATAGGCATTGGTTAATTATGTTTGTGAGAAATTTAGCTGTTCGAATTATTTTGGTTTTTCAAGCTCTTTTTTTCCTTGGAAGAAGGGAATTCAGATTTTTATAAATTGTTTATTTGTATTTAATGGAAGCAACAAAATTGAACTTTTTCTTCTTGGCGGGCAGATTTACATTCCTAGAACAGGTAGCATAAAAATGGACAATTTTTAATTAACAGGTTCACCCCTCAATGGCTACTTTGTGTGTGTGTGTGTGTGTGTGAGAGAGAGAGAGAGAGAGAGAGGGAGGGAGGGAGGGAGGGAGAGAGAGAGAGAGTATCTCTGTGTGTGTTATCTTGTGTGCGCGAATGATCCTTTTTTGTGTGTGTGTGATCTTGTCATTGGATAAGCAATAGAGAGAGAGAGAGAGAGAGAGAGAGAGAGAGAGAGAGAGAGTATCTCTGTGTGTGTTATCTTGTGTGCGCGAATGATCCTTTTTTTGTGTGTGTATGTGTGTGTGATCTTGTGCTTGGATAAGCAATTGATGAAACCTTTTTTCTTGTTGAGTTTTTGGAGTTTTCAGGTTTCTGATCAGAGGTTGCGTAGATGCTGAATTCAGGCGAAGACAAAAGCAACGTGGTATGCCTAAGTTCATATTATCTGTTACTGAATCTCAAGCCCGTTATAAAACTTCAAAGTATGATTTTGGATGGACTGACTGTGTGTAACTATTGTATTTCTAAGCTACTTGCTCCCAGCAGCAATAAGATATGAGGAAACAGAGAAATAAAGGAAGATCCACTCAAGGAGATCTTAGAACTAGAAAGAAAGATGCAGTGGTCTTGTTGTCTTTACATTATCATGTGAAGCTTGGAAGGACATGCAATATTCAACACAAGATAATATTCACCTTTGTACTTGATACCTCAAAAAGGCATCTCTTTTTTTCCCTTTGTTTTTCTAATTTGTCTCATCCTTCTTTGGAGGATGTAATGTTAGAAAGAATGAAGAACATGCTTTTCTTTTTCACTTGTGCACGTTAAATTGATTAAAATCTACCTCTAACTGTAACTTCTTGAGAAGAGCAGTACTGTATTGAAAGCTTTGTTTGATATTTGGATTACTAGTTGTCTTTGATGCGGAACTAGAGACCATTGTGGAAGAGAGTCGTAGTTCTAATGTGTGCTAGTGTTATCAAAGGCAGAAAGCACAAAAAAGCAATAAGGTCTGTTGGGACTTTAAGTGCAAAAAAAAAAAACACGAATTTTAGGAAGAAAAACACATGTAAAAAAAGAGAGAATGAAATTGAAGAATAATAAAACTATGGACAAAGAAGTTAAACTCTTTTTACAATTATGTGAGAATTCTATTATTTAGTGTTACCTCTTTAGAACATCGCCCATTTACGATATGACTCAGTCAAGTGACTGCACTAAAGCGCCAACTAAGGGAGACGAAGCCGGCAGCCCGGTGCGCGAAGGTTCCCCATTCACGCAGGATCCGAGGGAGGGCCGTACTCCAAGGGGTGTGAGATGAAGCGCTCAACCTGTTTTTCACGTAACTTGAGGGCTTAAGCGCGCATTAAAGATGTTTTTGACAACACTGACATGCACATACAATTTGCTCTCCTAATGCTTAAAGTAATGATAGTCGTTGGCCCTTCACGGTAAACTTGATGTTCCAACTCGAGAATTCAAGTGTTATTTTCACAGAAGGAGAATCAAATAGAATTGAAAATCATAACATTTGTTAAAGGTGTAAGTAGAAGTCTTAGTAGCGGTAGATTATAAATTGTCAAGTATTGAAGTAATCTTCTGTATTATGAAATAACGTTTTTACAAATTTTGCGGGCACAGTAAACCATCCATATATAGATAGAATTCCACTTTGAATATAATATGTTTGGTATTATTTTAATATCATAACATGAATTTTAGTAATTGAGATATGCTTAAGTTAGTTGGGGTACCACAACTATTTATCCAAAAAAAAAAAAAATAGAAAAAGAAAATCTTAGGATCAAACTTTTGGTCGATAGAGGGAATGAGTTGTTGTCTTCTTATAAGATTTGGGCAATCCTCATCTACTGAACTAGCTTTTGGGTTTGAGTTAGGCTTAAGGTTCATTTCTTAATATGGTATTAAAGTAACCCCTATTCTTGGTTTATCTAATGTTGAGCCCTCAATGTACTTGGGACTCTACTTTCTATTTTTTTGCAAAACTACATAACACCGTTCATGAGCGAAACCTTGCAAAATACTCAATTAGTCCGAATAGGATTTTTGACGACTTTGAGTGATTTTCAACCTTTCCTGAATGAGTTTGACTTTTTCAATGGCTTAGTAGGCTAAAACGGGGCTCACTAATAAAGCTCTATGTAGTGGTTCTCCATTGCAATATTTGAACCTATACCGTGAAGGTAAATGGGGTAAGTATAAAAATACCCGGTAAGTCTCCTCGACTTTCGTCTAAACAATAGGACAAGTATTTTGAGATTTTATTAATTTACATAAGAAATATGATTTTTATATTAAAGTGCATGTTTGGGGAAGGGGTGTTAAGTGTGAGCATTGATTGAGGGAATGAGTTATATCTCCTTATATGGTTTTAGGCAATTCTCAACTTATATACTGATTTTTGGAGTTAGTTCATAGTATCTTCTTAACAACGTGACCTTGAAAATACATTTTCAGGTTATCCAATGAAACTTTTATTGAATCAATACCTCTTTAGTCTCTTCCTT
The DNA here is from genome assembly GCA_005239505.1 of Nicotiana paniculata. Lineage (NCBI taxonomy): Eukaryota > Viridiplantae > Streptophyta > Magnoliopsida > Solanales > Solanaceae > Nicotiana > Nicotiana paniculata. The sequence goes on from ML327426.1 coordinate 53,244, forward strand.
TTATTTGACACTTTGCTAGACCAATAACCCTTATTTTATGAAAAGCAGACCCTTTAAGGACTAATTATCTTAGAGTTGAAATTCCTATTGTCGACATACTTAAAATGAATGGAGTTATACAATTATGGAATAACTTTTACACTCATATAAAGCTTCTGTGATTGGTAGGTCTTCATTTCCTTTTAGACATGTTGTCAAAAAGTGTAAAATGTGGAAAGATGCCAATATTTGCCGGAGATTTAAAGACAAAGAGCAATGAGAGCGTGAGATTTTGTAAGGCACAAATAAAGAAAATATATAGTATATATTGTCGACATGTCTGACCATCTCATTAGAAAGTTAAGCTATCAGAGAGAGCAGGTTTTGATTCGGGGAGATGAGTTCGTACTTTATTTACTTAATTATGTCTTCAATATACCACTTCACGTGAGGTTCTGGTTCTTTTTTGTTATGATCCAAGCATGTGGAAGTTCTTTTTGATAGCGTGTGGCAATGAAACTCAAATATAGGAAGGACCTTTGTCTATTTTAATACCATGTTGAATTGTGTGATGCAACAGAAAATAATTATAAAGATAAAAAACAAAATTTTTCAGCTACTACTGACGGTTAATATATTGCATTGACAACTATATTTTTATTACTTAGTGCTGGTCTTTCAATATAGAGCCGATGCATGACAAGGTGCAGGCTTTTGGTGGCAATTAGTACCTGCACTAAAGTGCCGCCTAAGCGAGAAGGTTCTAACTATGCTGCACCTAGCTTCAAGGTTTAACATAACAAATTATTTGTAGTGACCTTAGATTTGATTCAATCAAGTCTAACTAAGAACTTACTTTAAAAAAACTGTTTTTTATATTGTAACCAATTAAGTTGACCTTGAATATGTACCTCGAAAAGTTCCATAAATATGTCTGCATGATTAATGACTCCATGCAACTGATCTTCTTAAGGAGAACTGACTAATCATAATTTGATTTGTCCAAGTTTTACAACACTATTAGGAAATTTATATGTCTAGCTTGTTTGAACTTTTCTCTGCGATTTTCATCTTTCCGTCATTCTTGAATTTTATTTATCATTTTTCCTAAGGTGGGTGAGCATTGGTCAAGAAAAGGTTTTGCACCATCATCAAATTTTAGACATGGACCAATGTATTTGGCAATCGGGTTTACTTAATATATTTATCAACTTCACAGTAGCAAAGTGATCATTTAGTAACTCGGACGTAATTATGTGGATGTATTTATTTAAAGACAATAAATCTAAAACTTTCTTGTAAGTGACAAGATGATGTTTCCTTGCATAAAGGCTTCTGTTACTAGTATAACAGATGAGAGGCTAATTCTAGTTATTCCAAACGATCTTCTTAGGTATGGGGAACTTATCTTGGTAGAGCCTAGTTATTAGTGGTTATTACTACATTTGGGCTTCTGAATCTGTTACAGAGGAAAAAAGTGTAATGTCAGATTTGGTGAAAACTAAATAACAATGAGTAATTGATACTCTATGAAACACCTATTCCGACCATCATAGGCAGAATAAAGCATTTGAATAGTTCATTATATTAAGTTGGTAAAAAGCTGTATATGACAATAGTTTTTAACAAGTCTTTAGATTAAGAGTTTAAGTATGAAAGAGTAGACAATTTAGTAAGGTGTTACATCACACATGAGATATAGAAATCAATAACTTGTTAGCTTGAATGGTTGGGGGGACGATTTTCTATTCAAGGAAAAGGCATTTTTAGATGGATAAAAAAGAAAAGTACGTGAATTTTGTTAGAGCAAAGAGACTGAAATTTTTCTTAAATGCCTTAAGAAAGTGCTAGTTGTGAAACTTTAATGATGTAGCTTTGCCTTGTTTAGTCATAAATGGGCCTATTGATGATATATCTTAATTTCTTAACCACTTTTCACGAGAATAACTATTTCTAAAAGGAACAGTCTATTTTGACGCTTAGTAAACTAGATTCACCGTTCTACTATCAAATTTTGTCTGTGTGAACACAAGAAAAGCAGAAAAAGTGATAGAGTTGTAAAATCGTTCTCTTAACCCCAGTTGCCCCTTTTGTATACGGTGAAAAAGAAGAACAATGAATAAGGGAAAAACGAAGATCAGAGAGAAAAGTTTGAGGAAGCAAGAGTTAGAATTTTATGAATTACCTTCTTCGAGAAGATCTAATCAAAATCAGATCCGTCACAGAAGGGCATTTCAAACAACTATCTTGGTCTGATTTTACTTGTTTGATTTCGAATGTTGAGAACCATACTCCTTTTGGCATTAGATATATCTAGATACCCATTGACAAGTTGGATGCATGCTCTCATCTTTTATTCTTTATTTAGCATTTCTAACTTAATTTAAAGATTATTTATTTCTATTTAAGTCTTGCAAGTCTCGACGACACTTTCCTTGGGTTAAACGGGAAAAGATTAAATGAGTTTAGATTTAAAGCTTACCGTTTCTGTATGATATAATTGCTGATTCCAAATGTATTCTTCTTTTTTATGATGGTGGTGGTGGCTCGACCAGCTTGCGCGCTCCTCGACTATTCCACTCGGTACATGCTACTTCCCACCAGCACATGTACCGGGTAACTCTGTTCATCAACTCTTAGGCATATGGGAAGAAATCACCTAGTATTTTTTTCCGTCCCTGGTATTCTAGATCATTTATGCGTCACATGAAATGTGATGCTTTCATGTGACGATGTGGACTTGACTTGGTGTGACTTTGGACTTGCTGAAATCATGAGAAGACTGAACCTGGCAAACCGATGATAAGATTATTGCATCATTTTGAACATGTATATATACTACATGTCGGCACAATTATGTTTTTTGATAAGGTAAATTGTATTAATCAAAAGGGAGAAAAAACTCCCCTATACAAGAAGTATACCAAAAAGTAGAGAATTTACATTAAAACATGATTCTCTACAAAAGACGCCCAATCTTCGAAACAAGTAGGGGTTATATGAGTGCACTAAAAAACGATCAAAGATAAAATACTATTCTTAAGATGTGAAAAAGGCGACTCAATCTCCTCAAAAGCTCTCATATTTCTCTCCTCCCAAACTATCCACATGAGAGCTAACGGGGCGAACTTCCACGCCTTTTGCTTGCTTCTTCTACGGAAACCGGCCCAACTATATAACCTTTCCTTTACCGGGCTTGGCATCACCCATTGAACAACCAAAAGATTCAGGAACTCCACAAATCCGAGGACACTGGGAAATGCAACAAAAGACGATCAACTTCTTCCCCTGAGCTTTTACACATGTAGCACCTACTAACAAGTGCAATTCCTCTCTTTCGCGGATTTTCAGCAGTCAAGATCACTCCCCTCGCCGCTAGCCATGCAAAAAAGAACACGTTCGTCGGCTCAATTATAAATAAAGAGAAATTTCTAGGATTTGGATCCTGAGATTGTCGGTTGGTAGCCTGCTATATACCTGTCAATAGCTGTGCTATTTTAAAAAGAATAGTGATTGGTAACATTCATCCACCAAGAAAAGAGAGAAAAGATTGGTAACATACCAACACACCCCTACCAAGGTTTCGAGGCATTGGCTCGAATATGAAAATTTGAAGACATAAATATAAGAAAATTAGAAACAATTTTGAGGATATTATGTTCTGTTAAGTACTTATATGGGTTTGATATTATAGAACAAAAAAGGTGCATCTTGGAAATTGGGTAGTTTTCAGCATTTTTTCTAGTAGACTCTGCTGCTTTAACTTGTATTGACCATTTAAATAGGTGATATTGAGTCAACACATGTCTAGAGTACTCTACGTCGTTCTTGCCTTCTAACTAACTAGTTGGAAGCTATACTTTCTCTACAAAGTCAGGTTCTTTCTCTCGACAAAAGTGGGCATATTGAGAAATGCTGATGAAAAATAAAGCACTTATACACTCTTTTGGGACTATATTGTCCCCTTGCAGAAGAAAGGAGCTATAGTCATACACATCGTACAGTTCCAGCACTGTCTTAGTGCTGCTGTTTAAATTAAATTTACTTATGAAAATAGTGGGCTTATTGAATATCCTAGTGTTTTGGCTGGTTGATGTGACGGTTGCTGCATTCAATTGTACCTTATTATCAAGTTACTTCATCTGCCCTTCCATCAAAACATGGATGCTCACGTCGGTTACATTGTTTGTGTAATCAAATTAGCTATATGATATTTGATTTGCTTATTGTCAGTCATATATTTGCTAGACTAATACTGTACAATAATGTTTATGGAGCCAGCATAATAAATGCAGCCCCTTTGCTCATACATAAGTGATTTTCCATTACAGTACGCCATTCTATGTATATCAAGTGACGACATGAATTATTTTTGTTTTGTGAAGGTCCAACTGCCTGAAGGAGTAACACCGTTTATACATATTAATCAGAATGAGTTTCTAGGGCGAAAGTGAGCTCAATTCCTTTCTTTGCTTCTTTTAATGATGATCTCCCTGCCAATTGCTGCATTCTTTCTTTTGATAATTATGAGTACCACTTGAATGGTATGTTGACTATAGTCATGATCCAAACATCTTAGTTTCGGATATCAAAGATCTGGAAACTGTGGCTATACGAAAGAGATTCGTACTTAATACTGTTTTCACTGGTAAAATAAAACTAGACCCAAAAAAAAGAACTTTGATTAATTATTGTACCCTGTTCCATGTTGTGCCAAGGATGCTGTGGAAGTATGAATCTAATGGCAAGAAAATGAGTAGATGAAGAAATTTGAATTCCAGTTTATGATTATCTGGTCAAGCTTAAAGGGAAGAACTTTTTGTGAGTCGAAACTAATGTTGTATAATGCTTATGTTTCATCTTCTTCTTTGATCTATAAAATGGAGGAGCATAATTTCTTTCTGTAATAGAGAAATAAATTTCTTTTTCATACCTAAGAAAGTTTTCGTGTCCTCCATGCTCATTTTGTGGTTTATGGCTTTCTGTCTTTCAAGATTGAAGCTTCTGATGCCTCAACTTGAATCCCAAATAATCACCATAAAGAAGAGAAATAAAACCTGTGCCCCAAAAGATGCGTACCTTGATCCGTTCACCTTGATTTAGTTAAGTCAATTTTAATGTGGAATGTTCTATCGTCTTACAGACATAAGAAGCCGAAGGGAGAGGATATCGCTATTTGTGACTGCAAGTATGATGCCAGTGATCCTGAAAGTGCATGTGGAGAAAGATGCTTGAATGTACTGACCAGCACTGAATGTACACCAGGATACTGTCATTGTGGTGAGAATTGCAGGAATCAGGTAAATTAGATGATTCCGTGAATTTGTTGAACATTCTCTCTGATGTTTCTCTTTATTAGTACAGTTTACTGTGGTCTTCCTGATGTTTAAACTTAAAACAGATTTTATGGGAAGTGCACCAAATTTGTGTTACCATTCTGTGTTGAGACAGAGAGTGAAAGTAGTGGTATTTTAGAACTTCTATGGTAAGCTCAAAAAAGCCATGTCACACCATTACCTTTCTTAGTGCTATTCTAATACAGTCTTACCTTCTGAAGTAAAAAACCACGTCACACCTTTTTTATAGCTTCTCCTTGGTGTTTATTATTTGTGGATGGGTGTATAGATTTTATAGAAATACTTCTTTGGAACTCGAAAACTATTAAAAAAGCAAAAAAAAGGAAAAAAATAAATGCTGCAAATTTGGGGAGAAGCTTTTATGCAGTCCTGAAACTATTCAACCAAGAACCGCCAAAAGCATTTCTACAACCAATCCTGAAATTATTCTACCATAAACTTTTTCTAAAACTAGCTTTAAACCATCTTATTATCCTAAAAAGGTCAAAGCATCTCCTCCCTGCATGGTGTGCAAATGTTCAAAGCATTTCAACATGCTGTTCCTCATTTATTTCATGGGACAGCTTTATCTAGTTTCTTGTCTTGGCAATTTTCCATGCTTTTACTTCTATATTTTTCTTCTTTATCAGTGTCCTTATTGCTACCTTTTCCTATGCGCATCATGGGACTCTTCCTCATACCCAAGTAGATCACCGGCTATTATTCTACACATTTCCCTCCCTATCAGCCACTAAGAAAACCAGATCTTCATATCGATCTGGCACAGAGAGCTTCTAGATGGCTGGAGGTGTTCTTCTTCTATGATAAACAAATCTTTTTTAAAATAAGTCTGCTATAACTGAACCTTTGTCTTACCTTCCTTCATCATCTTTGTTTTTCCGTCACCCACCCTCTTGCTATAACTGTTTCCTGCATCTACTGCTTTATGAGTGTCCATTTGTTGCTTCTCTTCTTTCACCTTCCATTGGGTAAGTTTTGCCCACTTCAAGCCACTTCTGCACTGTAAAACTATTCTAAAATACAGGTTTATTCAACAATGCTTGTTCTCCTGGCCCTAGTGATTTCTTCCCATACAGGGCTAGGGGTAGCCCTCATATTCTTTGATCGATAATTCTGCACATCCTTTCTTACAACTGATGTCGAATTATTCTTGAATTTTTTTACTTTTTTCTTTTCTGGTTGGTTTGAGGAAGACTTAATTCCAATATTTCAAACCAGTTGTTCAATCCACATTTCTTCAGTTATTGACAGACATGTGAAGTCAATGGACTACCCATTTAGCAGTACATCTGATCAAGTCATTGACGCTATCATGCCTACCACATCAGCAATACATTGCGCATCACTAGTCTCCATCAATTGCTACATAAACAGCCACATTATTTAACATGTCAAGTAAATATTTCATGTCGACTAACATGTCTTGTTATTTCACTCTAGTAAACAGATCAAGTCTTGTTGTCACCAAAAATTTCTAGAAATCAAGCATTCGCGTGGTAAGAGCGGGGCATATGATCTATTACTTGCCTGTTCAAAAAATAAACTTGATTGTGTTAGTTAGAATGTGTGTATACTTTTCTTATATGTACAGGATTGATTGTACCAAATCTTATATTAAATATTCTTAATGGTTGTACTAGAAGTCTATAATTAGGCATCTATGTAACTAGGAAATCTTCCTTGTTTTCTGTAGGCTAAACTCCTATAAGGAGCTCTATTTTATGTTGTAACTCGCTAACTAGTGAACATTTTCTCCTTTCTTACCTCTCGTTTCATACCTTTGATTAAAAACATCTTTTGGCTGTTAAAAACACAATATGTTGCTCATTCTAGAGGTTCATGTGTGATATGAGGAAGCTGAGTTGTATAAAGTTTTCATCCTATGTTCGTGCAGCAAAGCGTGTTATCGTTACATGTATGACACCCTAGCGTCTGCTCTTTATAACTGTAAGTAGTGACTTGTTTGTTTAAAGATTTGGTTGTAACAAGAAGGTTCTTTGAAAAGGTGTGATATCTGGGTTGGTTGATGTTTTGTGATAAAATGCAACTATCAAGTACTCTGGCATTGGTATATTTGTACAGCAGGTTTCCTAATTTATTGCGGTGTTATTAGATGATGCTTTGGAATTTAGTGGTTCATCAATCAGATATGTCAAGGAACTGGGAATCACTTTTTCATTGAACTTGCTTTGTTCCGAGCAGTTGCTGTATAGCAAGATTGCTCCTAGTTTTTTTCCTAGTTATTCCTTGATAAACAAAAACCTAAAATTAAAAATAATTGCTGCTTGTCATTTTGTTCTTTCTGTGTTTAGAATTTTCTTTCTTCACTTAAATTTATCCTTTCATCTACTGCAAGTAGGAGTTTCTGGATCCTATATTCGGTTGACTAATTCAATAACTAATGGGAGACTATACTCAGTGCCGTATTTGAAAGATACAGGGTGAGTGTCATTTTAGATATTTTTAGGTATATTGTTTTGAAGTGTTTTGCTTTCTATCCACAGAGATTCCAGAAATGTGAATACGCGAAAACCAGGTTGTTCAGGACTGAAGGGCGTGGTTGGGGTCTTTTAGCTGACGAGAATATAAAGGTAATTCTGCTGAAGCGACCGGCCTATTTTCTTTTCGGGTGACCAATTAATTTTTATAGCATAGCTTCCACATATAATAAAATATTTTTCTTTCTTTTACCTTTTCCTATAAAAGAATCTTCTTTTGTTTACAATCACGTGAAGAGAAAATGTCCATAGCTGAGCCTATCAAATTTGAGTTCTCTGCAATATATCAGAGGCTTTTGCTAAGTAACTGTAATTATGGCTTATTCTTAATTAGCTGCAATCAACCAATTGTTCCTCTCTCTTTACATGATTAGGCTGGACAGTTTATCATTGAATACTCTGGAGAAGTGATATCATCTGAAGAAGCGAAGAAAAGGTCTCAGGCTTATGAAGCTCATGGTAAGTTATCAGCATTGGGGATGGTTGTCAATGCATCTACAGATCACTACTACAATTTTGCATGATTTGTGCAGAGCTTAAGGATGCATACATAATTTCTCTGAATGCTAACTATTTCATTGATGCCACCCGGAAGGGAAGTTTTGCAAGGTTCATAAATCATTCATGGTAAGTGCTGAAATGTCAGTTGTCAAATTGTTAAAAAGTTAAATAAGATACAGATCTTGGTCAGTCAGTGGCATACTATTATGGTTAATTGGTGTGGAATGACAGCACTGATACTGTGTTCCTGAATTTCCCAGCCATCCAAATTGTGAAACAAGGAAATGGACGGTGTTAGGGGAAACAAGGGTAGGAATATTCGCAAAGCAAGATATATTTGTTGGAACGGAGTTGGCATATAACTATAATTTTGAGTGGTACGGGGGTGCAACTGTTCGTTGTCTATGTGGAGCTGCAAACTGTTCTATATTTCTGGGTGCCAAGTCTCAAGGGTTCCAGGTAACATATGGTTTCTTGTGAATTGTTATATCTAGAATGCCCTTTATGTTCTATATTTCACTTATTCCTTCTTGCCCAGATTCAAACAACAAACAGATTTATGATTTATGCAGATAAATTGAATTTGCTAGTCACATATTGCAATCCACGAGTCACATGTTGTAGTATCATTACTAAACTCAGTCTCTTTTTCTGGTGATATTGTGTTCTGTAATGAAATCTATTAAAATTCTTGCAGAGTTATGACATTTTAAAAGAATGATCCCTTTTCTGGTTGACTGAGGGAATCATTGATAGCCCTCACGATTGAACTGTTTTGAGTTAAGCATGTAAACTGATTGTCACTATCTTTCAGGACGAGAGCACTGTGTTTTAACCCTGAGACGATGAATACACAATTTTAAGGGGTTTTAATTATCACACCAATCATAGATTTCACAGTTGATTTGAGTTGTCTGAGGAGGAACTATAACTCCAACTAATGTAAATAGTACAACTAAGTACTTCAAATGAAATTTAATGAGAAAAATATGGCTCCCAGGCTCCAGCAAGCCTTTGTGCTGATTACATATTTACTCCCTCCGTCCAATTTACGTGATGGTGTTTGACTGGGCATTTAAAAAGAAAAAAGATACTTTTGAGCCTAAAAGTAGCCATAGAGAATTATGTGGCTATAAATCATTTCATTTCATAGGGTAAATGGGAAGTTTGAAGTTAAATTGTTACTAAATATAGAATGTGTCATTTTTTTTAGGACTGACTAGAAAGGAAAGAGTGTCACATAAATTGGGGTAGGGGGAGTAATATGATACCTTTCTCAACAAAAAAAGTGCTAAAGTTGCTCATATTGATAAACGTAACCCCGGGGGGGGGGGGGGGGGGGAGCTGCCTTTTGGCTTATGCTTTTTTCTGTTTTCTTGAGCATCGTAGATGTTTCTAAATTAAATATGAGTCTGTGAATCACATTTCTTATTCTTTTGTTGCCTTCTTTTTCTTGGTGCAGGAGTACAACCATGTTTGGGAAGATGGGGATGTCAGGTAATGCTCAACTTTGTTTGTTGTAGTTCTTACAAATCCTGAACTTCGTGTTCTATTAACTTGATTTTGTTTGATCTGTTGATACCTTAATGCAATAGGCAGTGGATATGAAAACATAAAAGTCAATGAAAGTGAAAACCTAAATAAAGTGTCTGTTGCTGTGTTAGATTTGCAATTTTCTTCTTCTATTTGTTTCTTTTATTTTTTTTTAAATTTGGTAATTGTGTTGTTCTTCCTGCCCCTTTGGGAACATTTGATAAAATTGGAACGATACAGAGAAGATTAGCCATGCACAAATCAAGAAATGGTCCAATATTTTCAACTTGTTTGGGGTTGAGGCATACTTGTTGTTGCTGTTTGTGTTCTTCCTTGTGTTGTTATTGTTAACTCAATATAAGAATCAAAGTGTCTTTTCCTTTACTTTTTTTTTTCCCCTTTTTTTGTGAATTACGAAAAAGGAATTGGACCTTTGGATTCACAACGGGGAGACTGGACTTGTATGTTTTTTCTTGGAAGACTTAAAAGTAGTCTTGCATTCAGCATATTGTCCTAGATCTTCAAAGTTATAGATTCATCTCCAGTAATTCTTTAGGAACTGACCTCTTTCCATTACTTTCTACATCTTGATTCTCTCTTTAAAAAATAAACATTAGTGACACCATCAAACATCGCGAGATATATAACTGTGAAATGATAGATGGTATGGAGAGAATATACTATTTTCTGAAACATTGCATGTTTAAGTAATAAGGGACTGATCGTTGGTTTTCCTCAGCTTCCTACTATGATGTAAAGGAACTGCTTTGTGAGTAATTTGGCACAAACTTCGTGCTTCTATTTATAAAATCTTACCATTCTCAACAAGAAAAATAAAATAAGGGACTACTCGCTGTCGCTGATATACAAAGCATAGTTAATATCCAGATGAAGCGTGTTTCGTTTTGGTTCAGTGTTGGAGGACTTGAGCTTTACTTTCTAACTGAATGATATAACTAAGGTAGTTCACTTATTTGTCGTTCAATTATTTGTCGACTGTAATAGGAGAAAAATTTCACCTAGTGCTTTACGAGTTTCGTCGGAGAAAATTCCCAAAGATATTGTAGTTTGGTCCTACAGCTTTTACAACCTTCTTTTTAATTATTGAATATTTGTTTCAATCTGGCTAATCTTAATGCAGATATTCAGTGGAGGAAGTTCCACTTTATGACTCAGCAGAGGATGAACCTTTTCCAGTGATCTCTGGAAGTGGAACTAGTGGAGGAAATGAGCACACTACGTGCAAGTTGGAGCTAAATGCTGTGGAGCCGCATTATTCAGCTCCACCCGGCAGCATCGAAGTAAAAGCAATGACCACTGAGGTGAATGAGCAGGGTCAGTTGTATCCTATAGATATCCAGCAACAATTTCAGCAGGCAAATCCAATATCTCGCATCCGAAGTAATACCACATCCAGGAATTACAATATTGGATCTGGTTCAACACCAAAGAAGAAGTCTCAGCATATTCCCAAGCGTAAGGTCAAATCTTCCAGCCGTAAGCAAGTGAATGATGGCGATTTTGCTAAAATGTTTGCATCAAAGGAAGCACGGGAAGAAGTTACTAAGTATGAGGTATGATCCCTTTTTCTTTGTCACATATCTTTGTGTAGGCAACTATAAATCCACTCTATCGACTTATTCTTTCGTGTACTTTCCTGCTCTTGGCAAAGAAACTAAGGTTTATACTCCATTTAACTTGATGAGATCTTCTTCCGGTAAAGTTATGGATTTACGAGAATGTGCTCTAAGGAATAGTATAGCTTTAATGTTAACTCCAAATTCGCCTCGTTGTGCCATCCATATTATATGTGCTCTCTCAATCTTCTCTGTTGTTCGTTTTATGTATTGTTATGACTTATGGATATTACTTTATTTAATCTTGTGTTTCACAGTGGAACACAGTTCTATTCTGTTTTACACAGCTTTTTGATGGCCATATTTATACTCCTACACACTACAACAATTCCAAAGTTTTACTGATTATTCAACCCTCTGCATTTCTCAGCCGGAGTTCCTTTTTCTGTTGGACCATAGCAACACTGTTTGCTATGTTTTCAGATGTTTTATAACAGTACCGATATTGTAGTAGTGCGCAGGAGTTTCCAAAATGTAGAATGGTGATGTGTTGTTGAAAATCCTTGGAATTTGTAATGTTTTTAGCATCTTTTCAGTGGATTTGGATCATTATCTATTCTTTACCACTTGCGAGAGAGGAGGGGGAATGGGAAAACCTGAAAGAGGGGTTTTTCTTTTTTTTGGGGGGAGGGGGGTTGGCAGGTTGATAGTATCATTTTTATGTGTTTTAGTATACTTCCAAGTAGTAGCTGTTGTCGTTATGATTGCAACTTCCATGCCCCCTCCCCCCCCTCCCCNATATAGCCATAAGGCTCGTTGCGGCGTGCAACCCGACCCCCCCCCCCCCACACACACACACACATACATAAAAGAGAGAGAGAATCTCCCCATTTCTCTCTTTGCGTGGCTCCTTGAGAATTTGTCAATGCTGTCAGGTATGGGTAGTTAAACTAGTGATGAAATAGTAGCTTTTTTGTGGAAGGAGAAACCTAATTGTTTTTTTGTCAACACTTTTGTCAATACTGTCATGCAGGGGATAAAAGATGAAGCCGCTTCGAAGCTCAATTCCATATATGATGAAATTCGTCCTGCCATTGAAGAGCATGGGCGGGACAACCAGGATAGTGTGCCCACCAGCGTAGCAGAGAAGTGGATCGAAGCAAGCTGCTCCAAATACAAGGCAGATTTTGATTTCTACTTTTCTGTGATCAAGAATGTGATGTGCCCTCGTCCAGCAACCAACGCCGATGCGGCGGGGCCTTCTGAAGGAGGAGCCGAACCTCAAACAGCCAATGCTGAAGTCAAGCCTTCTGAAGGAGAAGCTGAATGAAGTATTTGGCAAATCAATGACTTTAAATCTTGTATTTGATACCATTTGATCTTGAAACAATTTCGGACAAATTCCTGTTGTAAGTTAGGTTGGACATGGAAACTTAGGTTTTTACTAAACTAGACTTTGGTTGCTTATCTTGCAGTCTTTCTCAGAGTTTGAAAACTAAAGATTTAGGTCATGGAAACTTAGGTTAATTTTACTGAATACATGACAGTCTTTCGTATGCTCTTTTATCTCTGACTATAGTTAATTACTCTATTTATCACTTAATCATGATACAGTAATATGGTTGGTGTCAACACCATGAGATTTGGTATAATCACTTGGTGAGTAAATCATTTCTTAATAATGATTAATGATTAACTAAAAAGATCATTTCGAAGGTATCCATCAATTTGAGTTCTAGGTATTATGTTAATGTAAAAACAGTAATGTTCATCATTAGAACATACTTTTCTACTTGACGTCGGACTTGTTCAATTTACTAGTACATCTTTTTTCTTTTTTGTACCTCATATTTTTGTTTTGTTTGTGTTGTGCACACGCAAACCGTATGCAACTAAGTTGTTGAACTGGTAGTTTACTCATTAAAGAGATACTCCTCACAAATTTAGACAAAGAATAATTGCTTATAAAAGGACATGATCTAACTGGTTTATGCATCTTGTTTCTTTCTTCCTCTCCATAGTTTTAAAGGCCAAAAGAGAAGTCAAGAAACATCAGAACGATGACATTGCTTCTTGTGGCATAATTAAGTATTACAGTCTTGCATCCAATCAAGAGCCAAAGAGTTATAAAGACGATTCACACTATGAATCAATTTCAATCTCCTTTCTACAACTCAAAATTCTATCTTGAAGATCGTTGTTGAAGAATGAACAAAAGGTCTCATCCTCACAATCTTCGACTTGTCTCAAGTGATTTGTAAAAAGATGGAGTTGAAGTTCCGCTTTAAATCCGAACCTCAATGCCATCTTTTTTTCTCACAACCATAAGAACCTGAAATGTGAGTTTCTTATCTTTGATTCATTCTTCTCACACGATCGTCAAGTGTGAGTTTTGGATTATAGAAAGGCTTGATTCATTCCTAGTTAATCTTATTTATAACTAGCCTACTTTTCTTGGATTCATGATAGGATGCAAATTAGATATGGTTATATAAAATAGTAGAACTCCAATAATAATACTACAAAGGAACAATTTCACTACAACTATTTACTCTTGGTGAATCATATATACATGTGTATATTCTTTATTTGTAGTGAATTATAATAGGGCATTATAGGTGTTCATTAGATGTTGAAATTGGATTCGGCACAAAATAGTATTTAGATTTAAAAAGAAGATTAATTGTCAAAAAAAAAAAAAAACGAGACCTAAGAAGACCTCCCTTCTCATAGATGAAGAATCTGCATACAGTAGACCCAAAGTAAGAAATTGCCCGTGTCCACGACAAGAATTTATGGCACGCTATAAACTTTAATGGAATAAGAAATTGAACTTCAACGCTATCATTTTTCAAAATATTTGAAACAACAACCATAAGATCTGAAATGCAAGCTTTTGAACTTTGGTTCATTTTTCTCACACGGTCTGTGAGAGTTTTGGATTATAGAAAGGCCAATTGACTGATTCATATTCGTTCATTTATATAATAAGCCTACTTTTCTTGATTTCAGAATCCAATAATAGTACTACGAGAAACAATTCCACCATTTTGAGAAATTAATGGGCGAGCTATTAAGCTTTGAAAATATAAAGAAAGAACAAAACAGGACCATTTTCTTTTATACAGTAAGTAATTCTTTCTTGTCAGTTGGAACTTGGAATTAGTGTTAGCAAATAAAAGTTTATTATTTAGCTTTGTCCTAATCTTTAGGAGAGTAGTTTATCATGAGTTTGTTACTTACCCCAATTCGTTCGGGTTTGGTCCATTTTAAAAAGAATAATCATTTTTTAAATTTAGAAACAATTTACTTAAACTTACAATTGAAAAACTTTTATGACCACGCAATTACTCTGCCGCCTTTTTGATTTGTTTAGGACCACAAATTTCAAAAATCTTTATTTTCTCTTAAAGTTCGTGTCAAGTCAAACAAGTTCACATAAATTGGAACGAAGGGAGTAATATTTAGGAGTAAATAGGGTGAGTAATTCCAGATTTCTTTCTTAAGTTTGTTTGCTTTTTGCCTATATAAATCTGCAGTAGAAAGAACTAAATAGCAGAAAAAACAAATTTCTTTTGTGTCAACTTGTTGACTCTTTATTCTCTACTTTTGCTTGATACTGTTGCCATCTTATTTCCTTTATTTCTGACTGTTAGTGGTATAGCAAGGTTAGAATCAGAAAAGAGAAAAACTGTATATGAGAGAGAGAAAGAGACAGTGTTTACCCAAAAATAAAAAAAATGTTCTTCATTTATGGATTCAGCGAGCAATTTTGTGCAAGGAGCTATTCCCCATTTTGATGGTCACTATGACCATCGGAGTGTGTCGGTGGAGCATTTCTTACGGTCAAAAGAGTATTGGCCAATATTTAAGGATGGCGTTAAAAGGCACCACCAATAAGGAAAACTTTGATAGATACTCAAAAGACAAAGTTCAAAGAAAGAAAGCCGAAAGATTTGAAAGCAAAATATTATCTCTTTCAAGTTTGAACGTCCCATCTTGAAAACTATTCTTTGTAAAGAAACTTCCAGGTATATAAGGGATACCATAAAGAAAAAGTATAAAAGCTCTACAAGAGTGAAGCGAGCACATCTTCAAACCTTGAGGAGGGACTTCGAAACTTTGCAGATGAAGGAAGGAGAATTTGTCATTAGCCATTGTGCTAGAACCATGGAGATATGCAACAAGTTGTGATTCCATGGTCATAATAGTGGAAAAGATATTGCGTTCACTCACGCGAAAGTATGATTATGTCATTTTCTCTATTGAGGAGTCAAAAGATATTGATGCACTCTTTCTAGATGAATTACAAAACTCCTTCTTGGTACATGAGCAGAAGATGAACCGCAGTTCAACTTCCGATGATCAAGCTTTGAAGGCTTCTACTTTTGTTTCTTCTTCTTGTTCTAGAGGAAAGGGTAAAGGTCGAGGAAGAGGAGATCATGGAGGTCGAAATGGAGGCAGAGAAAATTTAAAGCCAATAGTGACCGGTCTCAAGGAAAAAGTAAAGGTTGAGATCATGACAAATCCAAGATAAAGTGCTACAGATACCATAAGTTTGGTCATTATGCATCTGAATGTTATACTAGGATGTCTAGTGACAAAGAAAATGAAGAAAAGTCCAATTACGCGATGAACAAGGAAGGGGAGACCTTGTTGATGGCAATTCAAGTAGAGAAGGAACTCGAGCGAGATGCTTGGTATTTTAACACAGGCTGCACCAATCAAATGACTGGAAGTAAGTCTTGCTTTTCTTACTTAAATGAAAGCTTTCATTCTAAAATTAGTTTTGGCGATTGTTCTACTGTGGATGCAATGGGAAAAAGTGACATCAAGATTAAAATCAAGAATGATTTTGTGGAAACAATCTCTAATGTGTCATATGTTCCTGACTTGAAAAGCAACTTGCTGAGTGTGGGTCAGTTGCAAGAGAAAAGTTATGTCATCACTACTAAGAATGGTGAGTGTACAATTTATGACCTTGTGAGAGGAGCTATTTCAATAATTCAGATGAGTTCCAAAAATTTATTTCCTATAAAGATTGATAGTATTCAAGCTTGTTTGATGATGGAAGTGAAGGATCCTCATAGTTGTGACATTTTTGTTATAGTCATTTGTGTTTTGGAGGATTCAAGGCACTTCAGAAGAACATGGTCACAGTTCTTCCTCAAATTACAACTCCTTCTCAAATTTGTGAAGAATGTGTTGTTGACAAACAACACTAGTCTTAATTCCTGAAAGGAAAATTATGGCGAGCAAATCATGTTTTAGAGTTGGTTCACTCTGATATTTGTGGGCTAATAGGACCAATCTCTAATGGATGCAAAAGGTATTTTATTACCTTCGTTGACGATTATTCTAGGAAATCTTGCGTGTATTTTCTATAAGAAAAATCAGAGGCTTTCAGACCTCATTTGCTTGCACTTAATGGACGTCTGAATCTTAATTATCCATATCTTAGTCATTAAGTGCATTTAGTTTTTAGATCTGGATCTTAATAATTCTGATCTTAGCCATTAAGTATGTTTATTTTTTTAATTTTACAATCACTTAATGGCTCTCGATAGATCTTAATGATTAAGATCCATACATAGTCTTAATATCATTAAGATGTTATACATTCAAGAATTTATGTAAAAAAATGACACCTCACCATAACTCTTGCACTTTCACCACTAACCACCACCACCACCACCACCACCACCACTGCTATTGCAGTTCTCCACTATTATAGACTACCACTACCACAAGCCACCACCAATTACTACCAATCCTCATCCACAATCATCATCGTTGTCAAGCATGAAGGTCAACTGTCACCACCATTAGCAATTATTTACCACCACCATCATCAATCACTATTACAATAACAACCATCGATCACCACTATCGGCTACCACTATTTGTCACGCATCGCTGTTATCACTCACCAGCACCATCAATCGCCACCATTAAATACGACTGTCATCCACCATTTACCACTTATAATCACCACTGTCAACCAACAGTACCACCAGCTACTACCCAGTCAGCACCCGCAACCACTACCTTTAGCCATCATCACCATTGATTACAATATAATTTTTAAAAATATTTTACTAATATAATATGATATTAAATTAATTATTATTTGTAATATTTAAAGTAAAAAAAAATCTATACATTCAGATGTAGAGAAAACAAACAGTCTTAATTATTCAGTATTCAAATCCTAATATAATATCATAATATTCAGATTCTGACGTTTTAATATTAATACACATATTAATATTTAGATGCGTATTCAGATTCAGACGTCTTAATCTTAATAAAAACTAATGACGCCTTAATGTATTTTAAAGCTTCAAAGCTCATGTGAAGAATGAGACAGGAAAGACCATTAAGAGCTTCCAGACAGATCGTGGAGGCGAATATTGCTCTAAGGCATTTGAAGAATTATGTGGGACTCGTGGTATTCGAAATGAGCACACTACATCGTACACACCACAATAAAATGGTGTATCGGAGAGGAAGAATAGAACCATTCTCAACATGATTCCAATCTTGCTAGCTCGAGGAAAAGTTCCAAAGGCATTCTGGCTAGAATCAGTAAATTGGAGTATTCATGTTTTGAATAGAATTCCAACATTTTCTATTCAAAACATGACTCCAAATAAGGCTTGGAGTGGAAGGAAACCTTCTGTAGATCATTTTAAAATTTTTGGTTGCCTTGGTTATGCACATGTCCTAGACGAGAAGAGGAATGATGACAAAAGTGAGGAGTGTATCTTTCTTGGTGTTAGCGAGGCATCCAAGGATTACCGTTGTTTATTCCAATGACAAAAAAAGGTTGACACTAGAGATGTTATTTTGATGAAGAAAACACTTGGGATTGGAATATGCAGCAACCTACTCCAATCTTAATTGATAATGAAGTTGAAGAAGCAACTGCACTCCAAAAATTCTACTCCACCAGCTGCTGAAATTTTACGATCAAGAACAAACTGATGCATCGGATGAGTCTTTTCGTCGTTCTCGCAAAAGGCCCGCATGGATGATGGATTATGAGGTAACACGAATTGACGTAAATGAAGATGATTTTTCCCACTTTGCATTGTTTGCAGATAGTGATCCTACAACTTTTGAGAATGCTATCAAAGGGAGAAATGGAGGATAGCTATGGATGATGAAATTGATGTTATTGAAAGAAATGGCACCTGGGAGCTATCCGATCTTCCAAAGGGGCACCAAACTATTAGTGTGAAGTTGATATTCAAGACAAAGTTGAAAGAAGGTGGTGAAGTTGACAATTATAAGGCGCACTTTGTGGATAAATGATACAAAGAAAGAATATTGAATTTACTACACCAAAGTATTTTCTCCAGCTGCAAGGCACGATACAATCAGATTGGTGATTGGTATTGTCGGCACAAAGTTTTTGGCCTATTTTACAACTAGATGCCAAATCAGCATTTTTATAAGGGTACTTGGAAGAACATGTATTTAAAGAACAACCTCCTAGTTATATAAAAACCAGAAATGAGCATAAGGTTCACAAGTTGAAAAAGTCTCTTTACAAACTAAAACAAGCTCTGCGAGCTTGGTATAGTCGCATTGCGGCTTACTTTCTAAAAGTTGGTTTTCCGAAATGTCCATATGAGCACCCTTTTTTTGTTAAAATTGGAGATTCTTGGAAAATGTTCATTGTGTGTTTATATGTTGATGATATTATATTTACTGGGAATGATAGTGTCATGTTTGTTCTTAAGCTGAGTGTCTATTGGAAACAACCTCTCTACTCCATGGGGTAGGGGTAAGGTCTGCGTACACACTACCCTCCCCAGATCCCTTAATTCTGTGATTTTACTGGGTTGTTGTTGTTGTCGATGTTGGTCCTAAACACCCACGCAAGTATACGTGGTCGTAGCAAGTAATATAATATTAAATCGAATGTCGAACCCACAGGAACTTGCTTAAACTACTTGCTGAATCACTCTAATTGTTATTTAATCAAGCCAAAATAAAATCCAGGAATGTAACTAATTTATACCACGATTCTATGAAATAACTAATTATCAAGTAACGAAAGTATTGTTGTGTATTAAGTAGAGTCAAATATTCCAGGGTTGTGATCAATTCACCACTCGTATTGCATTCTAATTAACTCTCCCTTTCATATAATTCACTCATGGTTGCTAATTAATCGATAAACGCTCTCATAGCCTTCTCCCGAAGTACTACTCGCCTATTCTAATAGATTAACGCCTATATTCCTATGAAATTAATCTATTAGAACACACTAAGATTACGATGTTTAATTAAGCACGGTGACTCGGTATATTCCTATCCTAACCACAAATCCGCTCCCCTGAAGGGTTAAGATCGCGCTCTCTTCGATTCTTCTCTAATCTATGTACGGCTTTCCCAAGAATAACATAGATAGTATATAGAACCTAACTGCTGGCTAGACAATTAAGCAATTAAACGCAGAATTGAAGAAACAACCATATATTGATTGAACTATAGTAAAGGTTAAACTAATGTCGAATAACAATATCCATGGCTAAACCACAACCCCAGAACAATGGGTGTTTAGCCACTCATGCTAGAATCAAACAATTGCATAATCATTGCATAAATTGTAAATACTAGAATACGATGAAGAAAACTGAGAAATCCTTTGCTTCCTAATGATCCCGTGTGTATCTTCTCTCCAAAAATGGCATCCTCCTCCAAAGCTGTGTTCTTGGGTCTATTTATATGTTTGGGATAAACCCTAAACGTGTAGGAGACTTCTATTCCAACCGGGAAACACTTAAAATCTTTAAAAACTCGAATTTAACCGGATCAGGGGCCAGGCGTTACAGGCCAAACGCCTGGATAACGCTTGGCCAGGACTGGCGTTTTGGCCCTAACGCCCCTTAAACGCCTGTTCATGCCAAGCTTTATAGCCCAAACGCCCGGCTATAGCCTGGTATGACCAGGCTTTACAGCTCAAACGCCCGGCTATAGCCCGGGTCACTCCTTTTTGACTTTTGAGCGTATTTTCAATATTTATGCTTCCATTCAACTCGGCTTCCATTTCCAATTCACGTACACATAAAATAAACCCCATTAGGCACATACGAAGTGTATTTTTATCATTAACTTACATCAA
>ML327427.1:0-65232 GCA_005239505.1 Nicotiana paniculata
ATATATATATATATATATACTTTGGATCTCAAGAGATGTCCTGCTCACATAACATCATCACTACGCGGAGATCTCAACACATTAGAAACTATCAAGCCATTTCACAACTCACACGGCACAATCATATTATCACATGAGTTTGACGAAGACGGAACAACATCCGCTTTCTAATACCTTTCCATTCTGGCTCATACGGAGCCCATAATCATATTTAAATACATCCACAAACATCGAGTCTACCTTGCTCGCACCAAACTAAGCTAATAGCTTTACCTGGGTCCACATTAACCCACCTTCTCTCATAATACGCAAGAACAACCATCATAGCCNTACCACCAATCACACTAATGCCGAGAGCAAATCAAGAATCCCATAACCAGGATACAAATCCTCTTTCATCAAACACCGATCTCAGATGACACTGAAGTCATCACCTAATTACTTTAATCATTCAAATCCCTTTTCCCTTGCTCACCCGAGCTCATGACACCATTTTCAACGCCGAACCGAAATCTTGATCCTTACTTTTAATTCCATGCTGCTTACTGCACCTGACATGCCAATATGAGATAGCGCAAGAATTCCATCATAACACTGCACAAGCTCGATTCTTAATCATACCGCTGCCTGAAACCCTTAAACACCACATTCTTAACTTTTGAATTCAGTAGGACCGCTATTGAGAGTCATCCACTCTTACTGGCCCCGAATACAATCAACTCCAAGGCTCTTCTAGCACATGAACACCCTTTTTCAATGAATCACATGACTGAGTCACTACCCTGACAACTCACCTATGCCTTAAGCATAAATTCTCATTCTTCCAAAGCCTAACCCAGGTCCAGCAGGGCCAACTTTTGCACACATTCATCAAATCCCACGCACAATTCATCATTTTACTCCTTTCCCTTAGCTGCAATAACTTGCCATTACACCGACAATCTGCAACCCCATGAGAACACAATCCTGCAACCCAACTGCAGGTGGTGGGACTCCCCCACTTTGCCCGAAGCTACTCGTTGCACCACTCTAGACCCTGTTGAGATCCTTTATCCTTTGTTAGCATGATTTTTCTTAACCAATCCGTCCAATTCTTCCAAATTCTCTTGTTAGCACTTCCTAATTACTCAAATTCTCTAGCATCATTCATATATCCTGCCTCCTACCGAACATCCACTAGAATCCCTCACAGAAGCTTGCCAACCACACGACCGCTAACCTACTCACAAGAGGTAACCCACCTATGTAAATCACCAACTGACACCTTCCAACGACGTTGTACTACACTATCTCTACGACATCAATACTCTATTCAAGACTGTTCTCATTCACCAACTCTACTAGTCCGTCCGCTCCTCATGGACATCTATTAAATGCGCTACAATACCTTTTAATTCACTACTATGCTGCCGCTCCTCCACTTTGCTCAAACTCATTACTTTAAACAACCACCTGAATTTCGTTCCTTACACCCGGCCTTTTAGAAATGGAACCGCCACCTAGCACTTTTCACATATCTTCCTTCATCGTATGTTGTCCAATTAAACATGATTATATGTAGCTCTTAAACCAGCAAATCACCACGACTTCAAACTCTCCGAAGATCATCTATCTCGAGTTGCCTTCATTATCAACACTTATCGAGTACTGAACCACCGCACCTCAGGGTCTCTGGCAGCCGCTTCTTCAATACTTCTTCACAATACTCTGACCCTATGCAACCGAAGAAACCATAGCACCAACCAACTTAACACATTCCATTCGATCAATGACGATGATATCACATAACAGGTGAATATTCCACCTCACTCAAAAATGGCAAGTCTTACTACTTTATCAACCCAAAACCTGACCATATATAGTTCAATTTCCCTTCCTCCACCGGAACTAAAATACTGAAATCTCAAAATCACGCCCTGAGAAGACCTCCCTTCAAGCCATTCATCACCCCAAACCTATGGGCAAACATTCCATCATCATATCGACATCGCGCGATAACCAATCGTAAGCATCATCACAACCTGAGCATAGCCTTAAGGCTCTCAGAAACACAACTACTGAGTTGAGAAAACATATTATCCTTCTACAAGGCCACGACAACAGCCCCAACCAATTACACATGGGAAACATCTCGCATCATATCCGTAGCACCATTTCCATTCCTTAAGTTCTCGATTCGTAGCAAGCGCTGAGCGATATATAAGATTGAGTAGGAAGAAATGTAGGCATAAGAAACAGAGGAATCAAATCACACGATGAAGAATCAAGAAAAGTAATTCTAACAGCCCTGTAGCCTCTCGAAGATAAGTACAAACATCTCCATACCGATCTGCAAAACTCTACTACACTTGGTCATGACTCGTGATACCTAAGGGAACCTAGTTCTTGTTGATACCCAATTTTTCCTCAAATTATTTTTAAGTTTTCATATATACCTTCAAAATCAAGTTCCATAACAAATGGTATTTTTCCATAATTTTCTCATATTTTTATAAATTTATTCTTAATTTATCCAGTATTTGTATCTCTATTATTTACTTAGAAATTGCATTAAAAATGATTTCAAAAATATTTCTTGACTTAATATGTTATTTTCAATCCTATTGAGACCAAATTATTTCACAACTAGCCAGATTGGCAATCTTTGGCTATAATTGCAATAACTTTGCAATTATAGCCTAATCATATGTTTTATGCTATTTTGTCCCAATAATTAGTCATTTTATATTTTAAGTACTAATTAATCATGATAGTATAATTTTACTAATCATCAATTTTATTTTTTTAATTATCAGCTATTTTTATAAATTCTTTATCTATTTTTATGCGGTATTTGACAAATAGCCATTTTCCATTTCAAATCTAACCTATTAAAACTGGACTCCTTACCCTCTCAAACGGTCATATACCCCAGCCCGGACCCAATTCAATACCCGACCCAACCCCAAACCAATTTGAGCCGTTGATCAAATTAGATCAATGGCCCAGATTCCTATTTCCTTAATTAATTCAAACTAACCCCCAATCCCTCTCATCCTCACCGACTCACATCTCTCTACTCTCATCTCTCTCCCTAGTCTCTTCTAGAGACTTCTGTCTCTTCAGCTCCGATGGCTCTCTTCATCTTCTCCGGTCACCCCTCGCCGGAGACCCTGAAACCTCCATCACCCCTACTTCTCATGGCTCTCCTATGCCGGTGTTGTCATCCCTAAGTCCCTCAAAGGGCGAGAATCATTCTACTTACACCCATGGTGTTCCTGTCTACTTCAAGCCTCCAAAGCTTGATTCCGAGTAGGGTTTATGACCCTGAGGCTCGAGCCAGTGCTGTTCGAGGTTTTTCTCATCTTCTCTGAGGTTTTCTGTAAAACCCTAATGTTTGAAACTTTCGATTCTTTTAGATCTACCCTAGATCTGTGCTTGTTACAAGTTATTATGAGGTTTTCCTTAAAGGTTTTCTATCTTTTTCCTAAAAGGTTCTTCACTTCCAACTAGGGTTTTCTAAAACTGTTCTTCGAAAATAATTTCTTCAAATTTTAAGTGTTGACCTGTGTTTTTTCTCATGTTCTTAAACAATTTTGCTAAGTATCGCTTTTAATCAGGAATTATTATGTTAAAAATTTAGTTTTAACCCTGTATTCTAATTTTGTGTTGTTTCTATTTAGTTGTTCTTTTGATTTGTATGTGTGTTTGTTTCCCATGAGTAGTCCTTGATTATTTATGTGATTTTACCCTACCATACTTATTAGGGTTTCTGACTATTCATATTTTTCCTATATCGTGACTACCCTTTGTGATTCTGATTTTGTCTATTACCTGTTTACTGCATTAATGCTCATAATGTCATGTACTTTCCTAGAGCCCTGATTCTATGTGATTCCTACTTTGTTGTGCTATCGAACTTTTAATTATATTGATTTTTGCCTAATGTGTGTTTATCTCTCTTAAATCAGCCTATTCTTTTTAACATGCTTGAATTCCTGAATGATTGTGAGTAGTACTATACTGATTTTCACACGAAATTCTGATTTTGAATACTTCCTTAAATACATGAGACTTTCCTTTAATCAGCACTAATTTCGGATCCATGATCCCCTGTGATTGATACCTTTTGCTTATTTGAGACCTTTGAATTATTTTCAGGCTCTATTTTGTGGTTAATTACACTATTTACTGTCTCTTGACATTGTTTCCTTAATTGAAACTTTCTGAACCTATCCCTAATTACCTATGCTATACTTATTTACACATTTACCTCTTTCCTTACTTGTTACATGTTTATCACTGTTTGAAGTTAACTCCCTTAATTAAGGGAGTACTTGTATTGATTGATTGCACTGATTCATTCCGAGTCCCATGATTGCTGGATAATTGGACTCCTGCCTTATTTTACCTAGCCTTCAATTTTTATATATATGCTTTCTTTAGGAGAGACACACACACGAACTGAGCTGTTTAATTCTCTCTCTCTCACAAATAAGAAACTCTTTACTCTCTCTTCTGTGCTTGTTACTACTATTCTAAGTTAGCCGGTTGTAAGCCAAGGCTAATTATTGTGCATCTCTTACTTCCTGTTTGTGTTACTGCTTTCTTCACTTCACTGTAATGTTCTAATTTAGATTTCAGTCCTCAAAGCAACATGTTTCTACTACTGTTGTAATTCAGTATGCTTCTAATTTTCTTTTACTTATTATTCGGCATGTATCTAGGATCGTGAACTCCCCTCTGCATGTTAAGTTAGGCTTTATTTTTTTATCACCAGCATGTTTCTGTATACTTAGCACCTACTTCTTATATGAATCTCCATGCCTATGGCTGGTACATTAGTTTAATCATGGTCTTAGTTGTTTTAGGTGTTAATCTAACCTAGTACTTTACTATACCCCTTAATCCTCTGGACCCTTAGGAGTTTCTGATTGTATGCCTATATGTGTGTCTGCCTGCTACATGTCTGCCCTCACATGATCTGTATTTGTCCCTCAAATCTCATTACCCCTGTTTGTGATTGTTGGACTATCCCTGGTCCTTTGTGTGATGTTGAACTTCTATTCCAATCAAATTTACTTCTTCAAAACTGTTTTATTACTTACCTTTTCTCAAGGAGGTTTTCTTACTTAAATCCATTAAAAAAATAAAAATCACTCTCTCATCTACTCTTAGAAGTCTAGGTTTTTCCCTTTCTATGTGAGCATTGCCTTGGGACCCTTGAGCTCCCTCTAAACTTTGACACACAAAGGTTGGCTATTTCCACACTGCACTTACTCTATTTTGGCTATGAAATCTGGGTGTGAGCACTGCCCAAGAGCCCTTGAGGTCCTTAGGGAAATCTGACACACCCGGATTATGAGAAGGTTGTGAAATAATACTTGGCATTGAGGGCCTGGAGACTTCAGCCTATTCTATAGGCTCCCTATAGTTAACATCTTATTTCCTTCTATTTCAGTTGTGTAATTCGTATTCAATGGCTTGTAATAATTATTGTTAGACAACTCTGGGGTCGGATAGTAAAAGAAGGATGGGTGACATGCATGTTGTAGTGTAGTTAAGGGTAGAAACCATGCCTCTATGTTTATTTTCTCTATGCGCAATAGCATCATTTTTAGGTGCACCATGCCATGCAGTAGATATCATGCTACTTAGGATATATGTGTATCGACATCTCCACGCTTAGAAATCCTGCCTATAGGATAAAAAACTACCATGAAATAAGTTGCTATTGTGTGATTCTGCCCATGTTCTGAAATTTCACTAGAAATACTGTCATAGGATAAATAAACTGCAATTATGTCTCATCATGCTATACACGTAGAGATCCTGTTTTAGGTAAACAACGATTAAAATCTGTCACCTATTGCTATTCCTGCAACTGTGCACAATGCTATGATTCTATGTGCATTTAGAAATCCTGTTTAAATTATTATGCATCATGTTGTATTAGAAATTATGCTATAGGGTCGCATCTATTTAACTGCATTTAGTCTAAACACATAACAGTCCCCTGTTCTCAACAATTAGTAATTAGTCTTTGTACATCTTCACACCTAGAATCGCATGTTATTAGCTATAATAACCTAGAGTCATTCACAAAACTGAATAATTATTGCATGTTCTCGAACACTTAGGTAATCCTTATGTAATTAACTTAAAAAGATAAAATCAGAACTGTCTTTGTGATCATGTCAGCATGCTTAAAACCAGTACGCAAACTTGATTAAGACCTTCTCTTAGAGCTATGCAATAATCTGTCTATCACCTAGATACCATGTTTTAGGATTCTGAATTAATATAGACCTTAATTGTGTATGGGACATGTTG
This sequence comes from Nicotiana paniculata, assembly GCA_005239505.1. NCBI lineage: Eukaryota > Viridiplantae > Streptophyta > Magnoliopsida > Solanales > Solanaceae > Nicotiana > Nicotiana paniculata. The sequence goes on from ML327427.1 coordinate 6,313, forward strand.
CTTATGTGTACTGTGTGTGGAGGAATATTTGAGCCTTTATCTGTTTTCTATGCTTTCTTTTATCTGCAGTCCTACTTGTTTTGTTATCTGTCGCCTTAGAATTTTACCTTTTAAAACCTGAGGGTTTGCCTAGTACCTCCTTTTAGGATAGAAGTCCTGATTTCCTCCAGGATTGATAGGAAGGGACGGGTAAAAGCATGCAATATAGGTCGAGACAACACTCGTTTTTAATAACCTTATGGGGTGGGAAGGGTAGAATATGGATATGATGACCGGTGCGCTAATACCACGTGTAGCTCCTCTTCGAGGAGTGATTACCGGGTATTGCATTGATATGATCCATATTATTGTAAACCTAGGACACCTTTTATATGCTTAACTCATAATCTTTTTTCAAAAGCTAATCCTCTTTACTGTTTTCTAAACATCTACATGCTTAAGACTTAAATCCCCTGTTATTTGAGCCTTGTTATTTGCTAATTGTACAAATTCATGAAACCATTTGGCCGGGAACCACACTTGTGGATCCTGAGGAGTGCCTAACACCTTCCCCTTAGGATAATTTCAATCCCTTTCACAAATCTCTGGTTAGAAACGTAGTTGTAATTGAACCCCTTAGGTGCCTTAATGCACCGTTAAAATCGTTAGGTGGCGACTCTTCAAAATATGCAAACCCCTTTCCCAAAAGGAAAGAGTTGTCCCACCCAATGTCATAAACCCGATATTCCGTGAGGGAAAAAGGGGGCATGACATCATGGCAACTCTGCTAGGGATATCCAGGCTTTTACCATTTCAAATTGTTTCGTGAATTTATGCCTTTAGTTTAAATACTTGCACCTTTTCCTATTCCCTTTACATGCAATTAATTGTTTACTTCGGGTATTTACTTTTCTTCAAAAACCAAACTGACATGTCTCTTTGTTTCCTTTTGTAACTGCTTTAAATCATTACTACCGTGTTTACCGCTTTCTTTAACGTGCAAATACGTGACAACTTGTTTCAATACTTATTGCATAAATCATGCTCAACATTCATACCCCACTCATGCCAAACAAAATACTATAGCAACACTTGATGAGTAGTTGAGCCCTTCCTGTATTATCACCCACTAAATTCGGAAAGGCTTATTTGCGGTAAAACTAGTCGATCAGCGGTGCAGTCGACGGTTCCGTGCCTTTCCCCCTTCAGTTGTCCGCTCAAGGGTACCATTCTAAGACCCCATAGAAACCTTACTCTATTGCACTGTTGCATGCATCATGGTCAAACCTAGTCGAGATAAAGTGTCGTCCGCATGATACCTTTTAAGATATCCTTATCCCAAAGTCCACCGGGTTTCCCTAAACCCAAACGGACGCCCTCACATTCTGTGCATTTATTTGGAGAACTAAATGCTTCCTGTTAATTATTGATGATAAATGGTCAAGTCCGGTGGGGGTAAGGGCCTAACCTTATTTGCTTTGAAGAAAAAATGAGGCATGAAGTCCCCAGATTCAGCATGGTCTCCAACATCCACCTAAAACTGTTGAGTTGGTGGGACGATTTGCACTCTAGTGACAAAGCTATCGTTAGGAAACACTTGGGTAATCTACCATCTCTTCTAGAGATCCAGCCCAACAAAATGATAAGAGAGGCTGCTACTCTGTTCTGGGATCGTGAAAGGCCCGTGTTCCGCTTTGGGAACATCGAAATGGTGCCTTCGATAGAAGAAATAGGAGGGCTGGCTAAACTAGTATGGGAAACTCCAGGGTTATTGATGCCTGAGAACCGCACAGGCAAAAGTTTCCTCAAAATGATGGGTCTGAAAAAGGACGCGAAATTGGTATGTTTGGAGGATTCGTACATTCCTTTTGGCTACTTGTACGAGAGGTATGGCTACAACAAATCATACCGTACCTACCATGACGAATTTTCTATCACCTCCCTAGGACATGTCCATCACTGAGTGTTCGTGTTTATGGTTTACTTTTTAGGTTTGATCGTGTTCCCGATGAAGAAAGAAATGATCCATACCATTCTAGCCATGGTAACTAAGACCATAATGGAAGGGGTAAATGGGTAATATTTCAGCATTGTGCCCATGATCGTTGTAAACATACATCGGGCCTTATATAGGTGTCAACAAGGAGAAAAGGATTTCGAAGGTTGAAATTTATTACTTCAACTCTGGCTCATGGAACATCTCCAAAAAGGTGAATATAGACAGGACATTCACCGCAGAATGTGGGATGACCATATCGGTTTCCATCACCCAAAGCGAATGAATTATATCCCTGACATGTTAGCTCAACCTGAAAACGCTGAGGGATGGGTTGAGATTTTTGATAACTTGACTGAAGAACAGGTTCAATGGATGTTCGAATGGTTTCCAATGGATGAGTTCATCATTTGATCCTGAGACACATCATTTCTGATACTGATTAGTCTAAGGGGGACATACCCTTACATCCCTCTTCGAGTTATGAGGAAAGAAGGAAGGAATCAAGTCATCCCTAGGGTCGAGAAGATGATCCATCTTCGAGCTGACTTTCAAAATAATGGTAGTCCTCAAATGTGCCAAGCTCAGCACATGAGGCACTGCAAGGTTATACTTGAGAATGACACCATCGAGCTAGACAAGTAGCACGTCGGTTGTACCCCTTTCTATCTTGGTTGGTTAGAAGAGGATCTGGGTGGTTAGAGCAAGCCGGGGTAAGTCTGAGGTCACAGGGTTATAGATGAAAGGACCGAGGCGCAAGTCAAATACAACCAACTGCGCAAAAGGATTCGGAAAGTGAGGATGACCACTACAAGATACATGAGTCCAACAAAAAATTGATCGAGGAATGGAAAGACATGGCTATCAACACCAACAAGAGGGTGGGGTACTTGGAACGAGGCATAATGGAGCTGGAAGAAAAGTTCATCAAAAGAGTTGAAGATTGTCAAAGGGCTGAGGGAGTTGCAGGAGGATACCTAGACAGAACCTACCTGCTACTAGGACTTCGCGAGCTGGGAAAACTGTACAAGGAAATCAAGAATGTCGAGTTTAGGGAAGGTCCTTCTGGGACCAAGTAGATAGGAGTGTCTTTTATTTTTCTATCAATGTAATAAGGCCAACGTCCATTAGTGACTTTTATTTTTCGTCTATCATTTAGGATTTGTCTATTTTTCCTATCAATAAAATGAGGCATTTAGCATTTTAAGTTCTCCAAATCAATTTGTCGCTAGGCCTACCTTAGGCACAAAGAGGTCCCCAACTTAGGACGCGCTTTAGATTTCTGCATTATGTGTTTAAGTACCGCAATATTCTTTTTCATGATCCTCACTGACTTGGTTACCTTTTGTTTTTATTTTTTCTTACTCCCCTCCCCAAAGGTTAGTTCGTGAATTCTGGCATCTTCAGCCTATCGCACAAGATCCAAGGGCCCTCCACCTACTCCTCCTCCTAGTCCTCCTAAGGGCAAAGACAAAGGCAAAAGTAAGATGGAAGAGTCCAGCAGCACCAGAAAGGAGAATGTGATTGAACAGGTACAGGCCACTAATGACCGAGGTATTCAGGTCCTGCATGAGAACATGTCACCACTTGAACAGAAATTGCTGAAGTTTCAGGAGGAACTCGATCAAGTCCGAAATCTGGCCAATTTGTCATTTTCCCTCAACATCCCCGACGTCAACCTTCCAAATTCTCAAAACCCTGCACCTCCACAAAATATCCCATGACAGCAAAATCATCACACAACTCACAACCACACCAGCCTTCTATTCAAATGCTATCCCTTGGGACTACACAGCCGAGGCGAGAAGGAAAGGCAAGGTCAGGTCTGAGGAAGCAGTCACAACACAGGGTATGACAAGAACTGGTAGGGTCTACACCCATGAGCATCTGGCCGAGTCAAGCAAGCAGGCTTCAACCGGCCTCCCCTTATTGAAACAGGTCCCGATGACCTTTGGAGAAAGGTACACGCTAAGGATTATTCAGTCATCGACCAATTGAACAAGACACTGGAACATATATCCATCCTTTCTCTGCTGCAAAATTCCAAAACACACAGAAATGCGTTGTTGAAAGTGTTGAGTGAAGCATATGTGCCAAACAACATCACTAGTCGGGAAATAGCTAATATGGTAGGCCAGGTACTGGAGAGTCATAAAATTACTTTTCATAAGGACGAGCTACCACCTAAAGGATTGGGGCACAACAAAGCACTGCACGTCACCGTGCAATGCGAAGATCATTTCATTACAAGGATCTTGATCGATGGAGGTTCCAGTCTTCACATATGTCTGTTGATAACACTTAATAAATTGGGTAAAGGGATACATGAGATAAGGGATGAGGCGATCAATGTGAATTCCTTCGACGGTTCTCAGAGGTCCACCGCGGGGGAGATCAGTCTATGTCTGTAGATGGAACCGACTTAGTTCGAAGTGGATTTTCAGGTGATAGATGTGCCAGCATCCTACAACCTGTTGTTGGAATGACCCTGGATTCATGCTGCCGGGGCCGTAGCATCAACGCTACATCAGGCGGTAAAATTCGAGTGGAACCACCAAGAGGTGATTATTCAGGGTGACGGTAGAAACCCTATTTATAGTCGTCAAACTATTCCGGTGAAGGACGGAAAAAGGGAGATAGGCGGAGGAACTTACCACCACACTGAACGGGTCAATGATATCGACAAGGACAAGTGGTGGGACAACAAGATTGAGAGCATCCTGAACTGGAGAGGATACGAGCCAGGCAAATGTCCTTGTAAGGAACTCCAAGGGATCACGAAGCCCATAAAGCTCAAGGAACATATCACCACTTTCGGTCTGGGGTATGAGTACACTTGGCAGGAATTCAACAACTGGTCGCCACCTTGGCGCGGTCCCTATTACCCTTTGGAGCAGTAGATACCTCATCTTGAGCAGACCTTTCAAGAATGTCGACACTATTTACGGTACATACGAGGAAGAAGCACTTGCAGCAATGAGGAGTTTGTTCCTATAGTATGAAGATACGGATTGTTATGTTATTCTTGGGGGTGGGGGGGGGGGAGGAAGGCCCTTCCATATAGGCTGTAATCAAATGGACATATCTCAAGAACTGGTCTATCAAGATGACCAAAGCCCGACGAGCCTCGGGGTAGCAAGGCTAAAACAAGCATTATTTAATGTTTTATTTACTAAATGATTTTCCTTTTCCTGCATTTTTCAATTTCTACAATAAAGATCTTCAATGTTCAAAACAGTTATTCAACCTGTCAAAGCATCTTCTAAATTTCTCTTACAAATACGATATTTATTGCTATTGTTTTCCCTCATTACCTTATTTATACAGCATTACTATTACTTGTCTTGATGAACCGATGAATGTGACATGCTACGAGACAACGCAACAAACAAGCATTGATTCAGATGAAGAAGACATACCTGACGAGATTGTCAAAGAAGTTGAGAACTTTGAGAATAGACCTAAGTCCAACCTAGATGAGATTGAAGTTATCAACCTGGGGGATTCAAAAAATGTCAAGAAGACTCGCATCAACATTCAATTGTCACCATCAGAAAAGAAAGAATACACAGAATTTCTAAGAGAGTATGAGGACGTATTTGCATGGTCGTATGATGGAATGACCGGTCTAAGTACGACTATTGTGTCTCACAAACTGCCAACCAACCCAATGTGCCCACCAGTGAAACAAAAGCTCAGAAAGTTCAAACTGGACATGAGTTTGAAGATCAAAGAAGAAGTTACCAAACAGATCAACGCCAAAGTTCTCCGGGTAGTGGAGTACCCGACATGGTTAGCCAACATTGTACCTGTGCCAATGAAGGACGGGAAGGTTAGAGTCTGCGTCGACTACCGGGATCTCAACTTGGCCAGTCCGGAAGACGACTTCCCCTTGCCAAATATACACATTCTGATTGATAACTGCACCAAGCATGAATTGCAGTCCTTCATGGATTGCTTCACTGGTTACCACAAGATTCTGATGGATGAGGAAGATGCTGAGAAAACGACGTTCATTACATTGTGGGAGTGTATTGTTACAAGATGATGCCATTCTACTTAAAGAATGCAGGGGCCACCTACATGAGGGCCATGACCACCATATTCCATGACATGATTCATAAGGAGATCGAGGTGTACGTGGATGATGTCATTATCAAATCAAAGAAAGTTGTTGATCACATGGAGAATTTGGGGAAGTTCTTCAATAGATTGTGAAAATACAATCTGAAACTAAACCCTGCGAAGTGTGCATTCTTGGTTCCTGCTGGGAAGTAGCTGGGATTTATTGTGAGCCACCAGGGAATATAATTGGATCCGTCCAAGGTCAAAGCCATTCAAGAACTACCACCGCCAAGGAACAAGAAAGATGTGATGAGTTTCCTGGGGAGACTTAATTACATCAGCCGATTTATAGCACAGTCTACAGTTATCTATGATCCAATCTTTAAGATGCTGAAGAAGGACGCTGCGACCAAGTGGACCGATGGTTATCAAAAGGCTTTCGGCAGAATCAAGGAATATTTGTCAACACCGCCGGTCCTAGTACCGCCCGAGCCAGACAGACCTTTGCTACTCTATCTTGTAGTATTAGATGGAGCTTTTGGCTTCGTTCTGGGGAAGCACGATGAAATAGGAAGGAAGGAACAAGCTATTTATTACCTCAGCAAGAAGTTCACTCCATATGAGGCCCGATATTCTTTATTAGAAGGTACCTGTTGTGCTCTAACTTGGGTCGCCCAAAAGCTGAGGCATTACTTCGGTGCCTACACAACAAATCTCATATCAAGGATGGATCCATTAAAGTACATCTTTTAGAAGCCCATCCCCACTTGCAAGCTAGCCAAGTGGCAAATCTTACTGAGTGAATTCGACATTGTTTACATGACTCAGAAGGCAGTTAAATGGCAAGCTCTGGGAGACCATCTTGCTGAGAATCCCGTAGACGGAGGATACAACCCCTGAAAACATATTTTCCTGACGAGGAGGTATCATTCATAGGAGAAGACATTGCAGAATCCTATGATGTTTGGAGGATGTTCTTCGATGGAGCAGCAAACTTCAAGGGATTCGGTATTAGGGCAGTCCTAGTATCAATGACCAGTCAGCATTATCTGATATCCGCTAAACTCAGGTTCCCTTGCACCAACAATATGTCCGAATACGAAGCCTGCATATTGGGGCTCAATATGGCCATTGAAATGAACGTCCAGTAGCTGTTAGTGATCGGTGATTCAGACTTATTGGTAGATAAGGTATAAGGAGAATGGGAAACAAATAATTCCAAGATACTGCCGTATCATCATCACATACAGAAATTAAGAAAGAGGTTCACAAAGATAGAGTTTTGGCATGTCCCCAGAATCCAGAATGAGTTCGCCGACGCATTAGCTACTTTGTCCTCAATTATCCAGCATCCGGACAAGAATTTCATTGACCCTATTCCCATAAAAATCCATAATTAGCCAGCTTACTGTGCCACATCGAAGAAGAAGCAGACGAAAATCCTTGATTTCATGACATAGATAAGTACTTGGCAAAAGGAGAATACCCCGAGCTTGCAAATTCCACTCAGAAATGCACACTTCGGAGATTGTCCAACAATTTCTTCCAGAGCGGAGGAATCTTGTATAGGAGGACTCCCAATTTGGGGTTATTAAGGTGTGTTGACGCAAAAAAAGCATCAAAACTGCTGGAACAAATTCTTGCTGGGACATGTGGCCCACATATGAACAGTTTTGTTTTAGCAAAGAAAATACTCCGAGCTGGTTACTTTTGGATGACTATGGAAACTGACTGCATCCAGTATGTTCTAAAGTGCCACCGCTGCCAGATACATGGGGATATAATAAAGGTGCCTCCAAGTGATCTCAATGCAACCAGCTCACCATGGACGTTCGCCGCTTGGGGTATGGATGTTATTGGACTAATCAAGCCTACCGCTTCTAATGGCCACATGTTCATTTTGGTCGCCATTGACTACTTCACTAAATGGGTCGAAACATCCTCCTACAAAGTAGTTACTAAGAAAGTCATGGCCGACTTTGTCTGCGACCGCATTGTTTGTCGGTTCGGAGTTCCAGAGTCAATCATCACCGAAAATGGTTCTAATATCAACAGTGACTTGATGAAAGCTATGTGTGAAACTTTCAAGATTAAACACAAGAATTCCACAGCATACAGACCTCAGATGAATGGAGCCGTAGAGGCCGCTAACAAAAACATAAAGAAAATACTAAGGAAGATGGTAGAAAGGTACAAGCAGTGGCATGAAAAGTTATCATTCGCTATAGTGGGATACCGCACCACTGTCCGCACATCAACAGAGGCAACTCCGTATATGCTAGTTTATGGTACAGAGGCTGTAATTCCTGCCGAAGTGGAGATTCCATCTCTAAGAATTATATAGGAAGCTGAGCTCAGCGATGTAGAGTGGGTAAGAAGACGTTATGAGCAACTAGCCCTAATAGACAGAAAGAGAATAAATGCAGTCTGTCATAGTCAACTATATCAGAACATAATGGTCAGGGCCTTCAACAAGAAAGTCAAGAAGAGACGATTCACACCAGGGACACTGGTGTTAAAGAAAATCTTTCCACATCAAGATGGAGCAAAGGGGAAGTTCTCTCCCAACTGCAAGGTCCGTACATGGTTCATAGAGTGCTGATAGGAGGAGCACTCATACTTGCAGAAATGGACGGAGAAGTTTGGCTGAAACCGATCAATTCAGATGCAATAAAGCGCTACTATGTGTAATCTTTATGCTTTCTCTGTGATGTAATTTGAACTACGCCTGACCTGATTCCCCTTTAAGAGGGGATACATAGTCAGCCTTATGGGTTCGGTCACAATTCAATAAAACTCTATATTTCCTCGCAATTGGAAACTAGGGCAGAATTTTGAGGAGGACCCTCAAAATTCTGAAGCAAGTTCAACAGTCGCCACACGAGCAACAGTCAGAGGCATCCACCCAATAAACTAGGGTAGAATTTTGAGGAGGACCCTCAAAATTCCGTAGCAGAAGAGGTCGCAATGTCTCAAGCCGTGTCATGTCGTCGGTTCATCTAAAACTATTTTAGATTATATATTATACTTTTACAAAAATCATGCATATTTATTTTTTCGGAAGAAGCTTGTTTAGCGAACGCTACCCCAATGACATAGACAATATCATCATGATCAAGGAAACAAGACAAGCGGAGCCAGCAGGAATGCGAACTAACCTTTCCCCTTAACAAAACTCACGATTTTTCTTTGGATGCAGGCACAAAAGTGCAAAAGCCCCGAAATATATTATCTGCTCAAAGGACAGACATTGTTCCTCAAACTCGTCAGGCCAACACTTATTATCAGCACAACCAACGCTTCATTATCACAATGCTCTACCACAGTTTAACACGAGCTAAGAATTTCTGTTGTCCTTCCTTAAATATTGCATAAGGCTACCTTTCTGCCTTCTGAGACTAAACGCTGTCTCCATATGCATTCGCATATTACATAAGGCTACCTTTCTGCCTTCCGAGACTAAATGTTGTCTCCATATGCATTCGCATGTTGCATAAGGATACCTTTTAGCCTTCTGAGACTAAACGATGTCTCCATCTGCATTCGCATGTTGCATAAGACTACCTTTCTGCCTTCTGAGACTAAACACTGTCTCCATCTGCATTCGCATGTTGCATAAGGCTATCTTTTTTCCTTCCGATACTAAACGCTGTCTCCATCTGCATTCGCATGTTGCATAAGGCTACCTTTCTGCCTTCCGAGACTAAACACTGTCTCCATTTGCATTTGCATGTTGCATAAGGCTACCTTTCTGTCTTCCGAGACTAAACATTGTCTCCATCTGCATTCGCATGTTGCATAAGGCTACCTTTCTGCCTTCCGAGACTAAACGCTGACTCTATTTACTTTTCAAAAGCAACCCCTGTCTCTATCATTCGGTTCCTTTCGGGCTAAGATCTGCCTTTTCTAATTCGCAAGACTAAGCTTTGTCTTGTCAGCATCATGCTATTCCATCTTCATGGGCTGAAATATCGCCAACTTATCCAAAGGCGTCATCATTCGGAGGCACCATCTTCATGGCCCGAGAACACCATGTCATGGCCTGAGGATCCCTTTTTATACGATTGCATATCATTATTCAAGGGCATCATGGTTCGGAGGCACCATCTTCATGGCCCGAGAACATCATTTCATGGTCCTGCATCAAGCAATTAATGGCCCAGGACATCATCCTTAACAGTCCAAAGACAACATTCATAGTCCAACGGGAATTTGCATCATGTTTAAATTTCGTACGATATATGCTTGTTATTCATTTGTAGGTAATCCGGCTAGCAACAGCCATCCGGGCAGGAGCGGTCCCGCTCCAGTTCTCCTAACTATCCCATAAGCTGCTTGATCACTCAACTCTGCACTTTGCGTCCATCCTTATAAAACTTCATCGGTAAACTTCGCCGGTGGCTCCTGAACTACATACGGCCTGATTCCTGTAAATCCAGGGATATGTAGGCAACTCAGAAACCAGGGTACGACTCGAACCTTTCAAGCTATTTCTACTCGGTCAAATTGGACATCATGTCTTTACCCGACAACTCTTCCATCCTTCCCTGGTAAAGAAGGAAAGCTGTTGATACAAAAATTTTCCTCAAATTATTTTTAAATTTGCATATATATACCTTCAAAATCAAGTTACATAACAATTGGTATTTTTCCATAATTTTCTAATATTTTTATAAATTTCTTCCAAATTTATCCAGTATTTTTATCTCTAATAATTAATTATAAATTTCATTACTAATGATTTCTAGAACATTTTTTGACTTAATATGTTATTTCAAATCCTATTGAGACCAAATTATTTCACAAATAGCCAGATTGGCACTCTTTGGCTATAATTGCAATAACTTTGCAATTATAGCCTAATCATATGTTTTATGCTATTTTGGCCCAATAATTAGTCATTTTTTAAATACTAATTAATCATGATAGTATAATTTTATTAATCATCAATTTTATTATTTTAATTATCAGCTATTTTAATAAATTATTTTTATGTGGTATTTGACAAATAGCCATTTTCCGTTGCAAATCTAAACTATTAAAACTGGACCCTTACCCACTTAAACGGCCCAATACCCCATCCCAGACCCAATTCCATACCCGACCCGACCCCAAACCAGTCTGAGCCGTTGATCAAATTAGATCTACGGCCCGGATTCCTATTTCCTTAATTAATTCAAACTAACCCCAACCCCTTTCATTCTCACCGACTCGCATCTCTCTACTCTCATATCTCTCTCTCTAGTCTCTTCTAGAGACTTCTGTCTCTTCAGCTCTGATGGCTCTCTTCATCTTCTCCGGCCACCCCTCGCCAGTGACCCTGAAACATCCATCACCCCTGCTTCTCATGGCTCTCCTATGCCGGTGTTGTCATGCCTAAGGCCCTCAAAGGGCGAGAACCTGTCTACTTACACCCATGGTGTTCCTGTCTACTTCAAGCCTCCAAAGCTTGATTCCGAGTAGGGTTTATGATCCTGAGGCTCGAGCCAGTGCTGTTCGAGGTCTTTCTCATATTCTCTGAGGTTTTCTGTAAAACCCTAATGTTTGAAACTTTCGATTCTTTTCGATCTACCCTAGATATGTGCTTGTTACAAGTTATTATGAGATTTTCCTTAAAGGTTTTCTATCTTTTTCCTATAAGGTTCTTCACTTCCAACTAGGGTTTTCTAAAACTGTTCTTCGAAAACGATTTCTTCAAATTTTAAGTGTCGACCTGTGTTTTTTCTCATATGCTTAAACGGTTTTGCTAAGTATCGCTTTTAATCACGATTTATTATGTTAAAACTTTACTTTTAACCATGTATTATAATTCTGTGTTGTTTCTATTGAGTTGTTCTTTTGATTTGTATGTGTGTCTGTTTCCCATGAGTAGTCCTTGATTATTTTTGTGATTTTACCCAACCATACTTATTAAGGTTTTTGACTATTCATCTTTTGCCTATATCATGACTACCCTTTGTGATTCTGATTTTGTCTATTACCTGTTTACTGCATTCATGCTCATAATGTCATGTACTGGCCTAAAGCCCTGATTCTATGTGATTCCTACTTTGTTGTGCTACCGAACCTTTGATTATATTTCTTCTTGCCTAATGTGTGTTTATCCCTCTTAAATCAACCTATTATTTTTAACATGCTTGAATCCCTAAATGATTGTGAGTAGTACTATACTGATTTTCACACGATATTCTAATTCTGAATACTTCCTTAAATACATGAGGCTTTCCTTTAATCAGCACTAGTTTCGGATCCCTGATCCCCTGTGATTGATACCCTTTGCTGATTCCAGACCCTTGAATTATTTTCAGGCCCTATTTTGTGTTTAATTACACTATTTACTGTCTCTTGATATTGTTTCCTTAATTGAAACTTTCTGAACCTAGCCCTAGTTACCTATGTTATACTTATTTACACATTTACCGCTTTCTTTACTTGTTACCTGTTTATTACCATTTGAAGTTAACTCCCTTAGTTAAGGGAGTACTTGTATTGTTTGATTGCACTGATTGGTTCCGAGTCCCATGATTGCTGGACATAGGACTCCTACCTTATTTTACCTACCCTTCAATTTGTTATATATATGCTCTCTTTAGGACAAACACACACACGAACTGAGCTGTTTAATTCTCTCTCTCACACAAATAAATAACTCTCTGCTCTCTCTTCTGTGCTAGTTACTACTATTCTAAGTTAGCCGGCTGCAAGCCAAGGCTAACTATTGTGCATCTCCTACTTCCTGTTTGTGTTACTGCTTTCTTCACTTCACTGGTATGTTCTAATTTAGATTTCAGCCCTCAAACCAACATGTTTCTAGTACTGTTGTAATTCATTATGCTTCTAATTTGCTTTTACTTATTATTCAACATGTATCTACGATTTTGAACTCCCCTTTCATGTTAAGTTAGGCGTTATTTGTTTATGAACAACATGTTTATGTGTACTTAGCATATACTTCTTACTTGAATCTCCATGCCTATGACTGTTACATTAGTTTAATCACGGTCTTAGTTGTTTTAGGTGTTAATCTAACCTAGTACTTTAGTGTACCCCTTAATCCTCTGGACCCTTAGGAGTTTCTGATTGTATGCCTATATGTGTGTCTGCCTGCTACATGTCTGCCCTCACATGCTCTATATTTGTCCCTCAAATCTCATTACCCCTGTTTGTGATTGTTGGAATATCCCTGGTCCTTTGTGTGATGTAGAACTTCTATTCCAATCATCTTTCCCTCTTCAAAACTGTTTTCTTACTTACCTTTTCTCAAGGCTATTTTCTTACTTAAATCCTTTTAAAAAATAAAATGTACTCTTACATATACTCTTAGAAGTCTAGGTTCTGCCCCTTCTGTGTGAGCATTGCCTTGGGACCCTTGAGCTCCCTCTGAACTTTGACAATCACAGGCTGGCTATTCCACACTGCACTTTCTCTATTTTGGCTATGAAATTTGGTTGTGAGTACTGCCTGGGAGCCCTTGAGGTCCTTAGGGAACTCTGACACACCCGGATTATGAGAAGGTTGTGAAATAATACTTGGCATTGAGGGCCTAGAGACTTGAGCCTATTATGTAGGCTCCCTATAGTTAACTTCTTATTTTCCTTCTATTTCAGTTGTGTAATTCGTATTCAATGGCCTGTAATAATTATTTGTAAAAAGCTCTGGGGTCAGATAGTGAAAGATGGATGGGTGATATGCATGCTGTAGTGTAATTAATGGTAGAAACCATGCCTCTAGGTTTATTTTCTCTATGCGAAATAGTAGCCATGTTTAGGTACACCATGCCAGGCATTAGATATCATACTACTTAGGATTTATGTGTATTTGACATCTCCACGCTTAGAAATCCTGCCTATAGGATAAATAATTACCATGAAATAAGTTTCTATTGTGTGATTCTGCCCATGTTCTGAAATTTCACTAGAAATACTGTCTTAGGATAAATAAACTGCAATTACGTCTCATCATGCTATACATGTAGAGATCCTATTTTAGGTAAACAACGATTAAAATTTGTCACCTATTGTTATTCCTGAAACTGTGCACAATGCTATGATTCTATGTGCATCTAGAAATCCTGTTTAAATTATTATGCATCATGCTGCATTAGATATCATGCTATAGGGTCACATCTATTTAACTGCATTTAGTCTAAATACAGCAAAATCCCATGTTCTCAGCAATTGGTAATTAGTCTTTGTAAATCTTCACACCTAGAGTCGCATGTTATTTGCTATAATAACATAGAGTCATTAACAAAACTGAATAATTGTTGCATGTTATCCAACACTTAGGCAAGTATTAGGTAATTAACTTAAAAAGATAAAATCAGAACTGTCTTTGTGATCAAGTTAGCATGCTTAAAACTAGTAGGCAAACCTGATTAAGACCTCCTCTCTGAGTTATGCAATAATCTGTCTATCACCTAGATACCATGTTTTAGGATTCTGAATTAATATAGACCTTAATTGTGTATGGGACATGCTGCTTATGTGTACTATGTGTGGAGGAATATTTGAGCCTTTATCTGTTTTCTATTCTTTCCTTTATCTGCATTCCTATTTGTTTTGTTATCTATCGCCTTAGATTGTACCGTTTTAAAACCTAAGGGTCTGCCTAGTACCTCCTTTTAAGATAGAAGTCCTGATTTCCTCTGGGACTGATAGGAAGGGACGGGTAACAGCATGCAGTAGAGGTCGAGACAACACTCATTTTTAATAACCTTACAGGGTGGGAAGGGTAGAATATGGATATGATGACCGGTGCGCTAATACCACGTGTAGCCACTCTTCGAGGAGTGATTACCGGGTATTGCATTTATGTGATTCATATTATTGTAAACATAGGACACATTTTATATGCTTAGCTCGTAATCTTTTTTCGAAAGCTAATCGTCTTTACTATTTTCTAAACATCTGCATGCTTAAGACTTAAATCCTCTCTTATTTGAGCCTTTACTTGTTATTTGCTAATTGTACAAATTCACGAAACTATTTGGCCGTGAACCACACTTGTGGATCCTGAGGGGCGCCTAAAACCTTCCCCTTAGGATAATTTATATACCTTCCCCAAATCTCTAGTTAGAAACGTAGTATTAATTGAACCCCTTAGGTGCCCTAACGCACATTTAAAATCGTTAGGTGGCGACTCTTCAAAATATGCAAACCCCTTCCCCAAAAGGAAAGAGTTGTCCCAACAATTGTCATAAACCCGATATTCCGCGAGGGGAAAAGGGGGCACGACAGTGCTCTATACCATGTTGTCACGACCCCAAATCTATTAAGGTCGTGATGGCACCGAACACCATTTTCAGGCAAGAAAATCATTAGTTAGTTGAAATAAATTCCTGTTTTAACGTTTTTGAAATCATTACCTTTAACTTATTATGTAATAACAAAACAAAAATCCGTTAAGTAAATACAGCAGTTTAATATTCCATTTTTATAAAATACATCCCAGAACCGGGTGTCACAAGTGCATAAGCAAATTCTAAGAATTTCACAAATACTACAAAGCTTGTCTGAAATACAAATTGGACAAGGAATTTAAAATGAAAATAAATATAATATGAGGGAGACTCTGTCAGCTGCGGATCGCCTCCGGATGATGCAACTCGCCTAAGTCTCCAAACCAGCCACATCTTTATGAAAGTACCTGTGCAATAAAAAATGCACAACAAGTGTATCATGAGTACGAAAACAACGTGTACTCAATAAGTCGCCCGACTAACCTCAGAGAGGTAGTGACGAGAGGTCGCTTTGACACTTGCTAGAGGTCAATTTAGTATAATCAAGGGAGACACTAAGAATATATGTCATAAGCAATTCATTAAAATCAGGAATAAATAATATTAACTCCCTCCACATTTAACACTTTAAATCTTCGTCATTTTAGTGGACAATTTAAATAATAATCAGGGATGAGAAACATCAAACTTATTTAACATTTTACACCTCAATTCTTCTTCTTTTTAACTGGAAATTAAGAATTTCCTTAAGTCGATAAACATGTATAAATCATGCGCAAGAAATGTCGAGGGTTGAACGGCGCAGACCAACAATAATAAATTGTGCACTGCCGAAGGGTCAAATGGCTGGAACCATATATGCATCTATTTCCTCCACTTGTGAATCGATCATGCGACGCGGTCAACATAATAATAATAAGGCTAACCTGATCGCGAATCATACCTGCGACTCAGGTGCTCACATGTACACATATTCACATAATAAATCCACATTTTTACCAAGAATACAGTTTCTCAGGAATGTGGTAAAATTCTTCTTAAGGGAACACGAAAATTAGCATTTAAATCTTTGTTTTGAAACTCATTTGCCAAGTTTAATAATATCCAATAATATAACATTATAAAGTATATAATTATCCACGGAGGAAATCAATTCTCTTTCTAAATGATTAGGAAAATGAACTCTAGTCTTCTTAGGTATTAAATTACTATTTCGATCACATTAGCGGTATAATATTACTGCAAGATCACAAGTACAATAGTAATGCATGCTTGTGGGTCCTAGACAACTCGGACATAAGCATATTAGTATCCACGCACGGACTCCCGTCACCTCGTGCGTACGTAGCCCCCGAAGATAATAGCACATATTTAATTAGTTCACCTAGGCGGATAATTCCCCCTCACAAAGTTAGAAAGGAGACTTACCTCGCTCCAAAACCCCATAACCAGCTTCCAAGCCCTTCTGACGACTCCAATGAATGTAAAAACGCCCCAAAACTACCAAATAATGGGCAAAGCAATGAAAATTCATTCTAATACTTGTAAGAAATTCAAATTATATATTTTCCAACTCCACTCAGTGAATTGACCAAAATGCCCTTGGGCCCACATGCCCGGATTCTGAAATATCTCGAAGATATGCCCTACCCATAGTCTTACTAACTCAAATATACAATTTACTCTAAATTCCATGCTCAAATTCGTGGCTAAAAACCCAAATACAAATTTCTAGGTTTCCTTCAAGATTTCCCAACTTCCTACTAATTTTGTATGTTTAATTCCATGCATAAACCTTGTATTTAACTTGAGATGAGTGGAAATAACTTCCCGTGTGATCCTTGACGAAAACCTACTCTTGAAGCTCCTCAAAATCGCCCATGCCATATGAAATATGAAATAAATGGCCAACAAATCTCGGTTTTAAAACATTTGCCCAGGCCATTTTTTTCACCTGTGATACGATCTTCGCACATGCAGTTTCGCAGGTGCGCCCAAGAGCCCGCACCTGCGGCTTCCTTCTCCTCCAGCGGGATCCGCACCTGCGACTTCCTTCTCCTCCAGCGGGATCCGCACCTGCGACCCAAAGCCCGCATATGCACCTTCGCAGGTTCGGAAATTCCATCTTACGTATGATCCCAGCCAAGCCAGCCCACTCTCGCACCTGGGGCGCCAAGGCCGCACCTACGACCAAATCCTCGCAGGTGCGGTCACACCAGACACCAGCAGCTCCAGCTCCTTTTCCAACTTGAAATTTGATCTGTTAACCACCCGGAATCCACCCGAGGCCCCCGGGACCCCGTCCAATCACACGAATCAGTCCGATAACATCCCACGGACTTGCTCGATGCCTCAAATCACATCAAACAACATCGAAATCACGAATCACATTCAAACTCAAACTCAAACTTTATGAACTTTGAAATTTCCATCTTCTACATCCGATGAAGAAACCTATCAAATCATGTCCTATTGACCCCAAATTTTGCACGCAAGTCATGTTCGACATTACGGACCTGCTCTAACTTTCGGAATCACATTCCGACCCCGATATCAAAATTTCCACTTCCAGTCAGATTTCTCAAAAACCTTCAAATTTCTATCTTTAGCCAAGCCAAATGACTTCAAAATGACATACGGGCATCCAAATTCACTTCTGATCGCGCTCCCAACTCCAGAATAACCATACGGAGCTATTCCCTAGCTCGGAATCCCAAACGGACATCAATATCACTAAAATGCACTTCAAGCCAAACTTAGGAACCTTCAAATCCTTATTCTGAGGTCGTTTCTCCAACTTAAGGCTTCTGAAATGAGAATTTTCTTTTCAATTTGACTCTAAACTTTCTGAAACTCGATTCCGACCATGCTTACAAGTCATAATACTCGAAACGGAGCTGCTCATGACCTCAAACTGCTGAACGATGCGCTAGAGCTCGAAACGACCGATCGGGTCGTTACATCGCACCTACGAAAAAACCATCGCAGGTGCGAAAACCCACTAAAAGGATTGGGGCCGCACCTGCAGTCACCAGGCTGCATCTGTGAGAATTGATTTACCTTGACCAACTCGCAGCTACGAGGCCCTCTTCGGCACCTGCATGTCCGCACCTGCGGAAAATCTATCGCACGTGCGAGACACCGGAACCAACAATGGTTCAGTTGTTTCCAAGTTCCAAAAATCACCCGTTGAGCATCCGAAACATCCCCGAGGCCCCCGGAAACCAAAATTACCAACAAGTCCTAATACTTTATCCAAACTTAGTTGAGCCTCCAAAACATATCACATAACACCAAAATAACCAATTATACATGGATTCAAGCATAAAAACTTATGAAATTTCCAAAATCTACAATCGATGCTGAAACACATCCAAACTAGTCCGAATGACCTCAAATTTTACACACAGGTCACAAATGACACAACGGACCTACAACCACTCTCGGAATTCCACTCCGTGCCTGATATCAAGATTTCACCTATCGGCCGAAATTGCCAAAAATCTAACTTTCGCTGAATTACCTCAAATTACTCTACGGACCTCCAAAACCAATTCTGGACGCGCGCCTAAGTCCAAAAATCATCATACGAAGATTTTTGGCATCACACAAAACTCATTTTGAGGCCATTTACTCAAAATTCAAACCTCCGATCGACTTCCATCACTTAAGTTTCAATAATAGAAAAATCTTTTTCTTCCAATTCGACTTCGGATTATCTGGTAACTGAATCCAACCATGCACGCATGTCGATATACACAAAGTGAAGCTGTTCAAGACCTTATTCAACCGAGCAGAGCTTAATTTCTTAAAACGACCGGTCGGGTCGTTACATTCTCCCCCCTTAAAATAGACGTTTGTCCTCGAACGTGCCAAGGTTCACCCAGAAGTCTTCAAATCATGTAATGCCACTTCTAAAATGCACTCGCGGGTGGTCCCACATCACCCCAACCTACATAAGCCTAATGAAACCATCACAACGGCAATATAGACTTCCCATCGCCACCGATAAGCCTCATACCTCAATTTCTCAACTTCTACTCATTTCCAAAAGACCCGATTCTAAATCCATATCCGGCATTAGCCTCAACCAGTTGCATTAACTCATGACTATACCCGTAAGGCATGACCACCCAATATAGCACATCACACATAGGCTCATAATAACACGTTTGATCATAATGGCTGCCCGAACTCAACTCAGCATTGGCAATTTACCTCGCATCTGAAAGAACTCGGTTTCCAACCTCATAATACTGATAATGATGCAATAAACACGAAGACCCCATTATTAGGCACCCAAATCACCAAGCCACAACTAACACCACTGGACACACATCCCGTAAGCTAAACTAAAGAAGCACATAACGAAATGACTGAGTATGAAAATAGAAACATATAAAGAGACTATCAAACAAGACCATAGGCATAACTCTCTGTCAATTCTTACTTAAAAGAGCAATATAACAAGGGAGAAGTGAGGCATATAAACAAATCACAAGGATCCCATTCTGATATAACTTCAACCAGGTACTCAACCCTGTCCAAACATATCAAATCACAAAGGATCACGAGGGTCTCGCCCTCAACTCTATATCACATGCCGAGTATATATCATACCAATTTAGATCTCCTACTAACTCATCTCGGCTAACAAAATCATAACGCTTACTTAACTCACATCTCAATGGAGTATCAAATCACAGCTCGTAAATAAAATACTTAGGAAAAATAACATAAAGCTCACAATGATGAACAACAAGGACTCACTTCTAGTCTCACCCCTATAATTGATGAATAAACAATGATAGACACGGGTTACCACTCATAGAATCTCCCAACAGAAGTAAGCATGAAAAATAGAGTGCAAAGCATGAAACTATGTTATCATTATAGCAACAAATAAGGGAAACTCATCCCGACCAGCAGAACTATAATGAAATACAAATGGTGCCCCTCTATAACACATCAAAATATACATGTACGATAATATCTAGCACAATGGTCTTCAGCCTACAATATGAAACACATTAATGGGTCGAGCCTCCCCCTCTTGGGCACCCTCTAATCACCTGAATGCCCTGCTGTAACTCATTTGTACAGAGCCTGGGACAATCTCTCACCCTGTGACTAGTATCTCCACACTCAAAAAAAACCTCTCTGCTAGCGTGGCTGTGGGAATTGTGCGATAGGAGTACTCTAAGACTCACTAGTACCTGAAACCCCATGCGAAGCCGGTAAAGCAAACTGAGCTGGTTTACCCACAAAACCTCTACCCTGTTGCAACCTACCTAAAAAATATGGACCAACAGATCTCTCCGGTCTACAAGGCCTCCTTGCCTCCCTGGTCTCTTTGTCTTGATCTCGTCTGTTCTCTCACTCCCGATCCCACATGCCCTTTAACTGGCAAGCGATCCCTACCACCTTCTGAAACGAAACATACGACTCCTACTCTCGATCCATGCTTAACCTAATTTCATGCATTAGCCCTTTAATGAATCTATGGACTCGCCCTCTAAATGTAGCGACTAAGGTAGATGCATGCCTGGCCAAATCACTGAACCTGATGGAATACTCCAATACTGACATAGTGCCCTGGCGCAGCTGCTCAAAATCCATGCGCCATGTATCCCGAAGGGAATGGGGTAGAAAATCTCTCAAGGACATATTTGAAAACTGACCCGGGCTACCCAATTCACATGCCCGCCACCACTGATAAGCCGCTCCATAAAGCTGGAACATAGTAAAAGCAACTCCATTTGTCTCAACAATATCCAAAGTGCCGAGGTGCTATGGCACTCCTCCAAAAAACCCTGTGCACTCTCTGAAGCCAATCTGCTGAATGCAGGAGAGTTATATCTCTTGAACCTTGCAAATCTAAGTTTCTCTCCCTCAGATGTTGATCTTTTGACCATGAGCTGAACTGGAACCACAGGTTGTGTCACTATGACACCTGGACCCTGATTAACGTGAATTAGATGCTCTGGAGTGTGGACGCTGGGAGTCTGGGATCCTCCCCCGGTCGGTGAAGTAACTAGTGCAACCTAAAATAACCCCGCCTGAGCCAATGTACCAAATATGCTCAGGAACTTTGCTAAAGTCTCCTGAAGGCCGGGGGTAACAACAAGCGCCTCCGGTGCCTGCTCCCTAACTGGAACTGGTGGTGGCTCCTCAAAGACTTCTCTGTTAGGTGTCCTAACTACGGCACATGCTTCTCGTCGGCCTCGGCCTCTACCCCTAGCGACATCTGTCTCGGGGATAACATCATCAGGAACCGCGACTCGTTTCCTCACTATCCGTGAGAGAATAGAAGGATAAATTTCAAACTTCATGGTCAATGAACTCGCACGATAGGAATGAAAGAAATGAAATTGTCCTAATAGTTCGGTAGCCTCTCAAAGATAACAACAGACGTCTCCGTACCGATCCACAAGACTCTACTAAACTCGCTTATGACTCGTAGCACCTACGAACCTAGAGCTCTGATAACAACCTGTCACGACCCAAGTCTCTCTCCGTTGGGTATCGTGATGGCACCTAGTATTAGGGACTAGGTAAGCCTAACATTCACTAAATAACAATAATAATAAAGGAAAGTCCAACAGTCTCGATATAGAATCTTGAAAAAATTTAAAATTTCCCAATAACCGACAATACAAATCATAAGCTCTATGAATTTTCTCTACAACTCCTAAATACAACTGTTTAGAAATAGTAAGAAAAGGTGAATAAAAATAGGAAAGTGACTCTGAATCCTGCGAACGCAGCATCAGGTTACCTTGAGTCTCCTCGGCAATGATACGCGCACCTACTAACAACAATTACCTGGATTTGCACACAAAAATACACAGAAGTATAGTATGAACACACCACAACGGTGCCGAGTAAGTATCAAGACTAACCTCAGTGAAGTAGTGACGAGGACTAGTCAAGACACCACTTGTCTAAAAGCTAAATTGACATAGATATAGAAATGGCAGAATATGACATCTATCTAATGACTACACAATATAGCAAATAACAAAACATTTACGAAGCGAAAGGAAATGCAACAACAACAACGGAACAACACAATAATACACAGAAATGATAGACAAAGATACAAGCCAGAACCGGAATACCCAACACAATAAGAACACCAGTAACTCAGCTCTACATTAGTATTCCACATCAGGCCTTAGCCAACAATCCACTACATTGGTCAAACCTTCGAGTGAAAACCTTTAAATCGTAAGTTTATATTGAAAGCTTTGAATATAATTATTTCAAAGTAGAGAATTTCCTTTGAAACATACTTTTCTCCGGATACACATATATATTGGAAAGAGGAATCTTTAAAACATAGTTTCCTTCAAAATACATGATTTCCAAATATACTCCTCCAATAAGTGACTTCCAAATATCATTTTCCGCAAGATAAATGCTTTTCAAATATACTTTTGAAATAAAATTCCTTCAGACATAATTTTCTTGAAGGCAAATACTTTTTTTTAATAAAAAAAATCTTTCGATCATAATCTCCTCAGGATAAATCCACCGGAACTCAGTCCGTAACTCAGAATTTGTCATGCAGTATAGGGGGAAAGCTCCCGGAATCTCGTCCGCAGTCCCAATTTAAATATGCAATGCATTACATGGGGAAAGCTCCTGAAATCTCCTCCGTAATCCCAATTTAAATATGCAATGCAGTACATGGGGAAAAAAATCGTATAAATCATAATGTAAGACTCACGGGCATGATTGACACCAACATATAGATATTCCAATCACTGCTAAACAATTATAGGGTGAGACTATGCTAATTTTAGTAAAATAGGCAATTTATGAAGGAAGATATATCACAACTGTAGAAAAGGTAAAGTCTTCAGAGTCAAATTCCGATCAAATAAGCAACAAGGAAAACTAAGCAAGAAATTTCTAATTTAATAGGAAAGAGATGAACTAGCAATCGGAACTCAGAGATAACAAATACAACTTCATACATAAGGGATATAAGGACCTAAGATTCCTAAAAGGCCAACCTAGTTGCAAATAAGTCATAGTACGCACTCGTCACCTCGCGTACGTGGGATACAATCAACATAGAAGACTCAATCGTAAGGGGTAGTTCCCCCACACAAGGTTAGGCAAGATACTTACCTCAATCGCTTGGCCAAACTTGAAATCACGTTCTTGCCGCGAGTATCCGACTCGAAATGACCCAAACCTATTCAATTTGATTGCATAAGGTAAATATCACTTTAAGGAATCAAGATAGCTAATAAGTTCAAAGCTTATACGCGAAATTAGCAAAATTTCCCAAAAAGTCCTCCGGGCCCACGTCTCGGAAACGAATAAAAGTTACAAATTTAGAACACCCTTTCACTCACAAACTCACTCGAACAAGAATCATGGAATACCGATGCCAAAATCTTATTAAATTATCGGATTTTTAATTGGGGAAACTTCTTCCCATTTTCATGATTTTTTTACCTAAATTCCTTGATTACTTGGAAGAAATTTCTATAGATTATTGATATACAAAGGAAATAAGGTTAGGAATTGTTACCTATGAAACCTTACCTCAAAACCCTCTCCAAATTGCCTATCCCTGAGCTCCAAATTATTTTTAGAAGATATGAATTCCAAGCCCTCGAATTTGATATAAACTGCCCAGCGATTTCCGCACCTGCGCCCATTGGACCGCACCTGCGGAAAACCATCGCAGGTGCGAAAACCCACTAAAATGACTGGGGTCGCACCTGCGGAAACCCATCCGCACCTGCGAGAATTGGTTGAACTTGACCAACCCGCACATGCGAGCCCCTCTTCCGCTCCTGCGAGTCCGCACTTGTGGAAAATCCATCGCAGGTGCGAGACACCAGAACCAACAATGGTCCAGCTGTTTCCAAGTTCCAAAAATCACCCGTTAAGCATCCGAAACATCCCCGAGGCCCAGAACCTCAACCAAACTTAGCAACCAGTCCTAATACCTTATCCAAACTTAGTCGAGCCTATAAAACACATCACATAACACCGAAATCACCAATTATATATGTATTCAAGCCTAAGAACTTATGAAAATTCCAAAATCTTCAACTGATGCCGAAACACATCCAAACTAGTCCGAATGACCTCAAATTTTACACACGGGTCACAAATGACATAACAGACCTACAGCCACTCTCATAATTTCATTCCGAACCGGTATCCAATTTCACCTATCAGCCCAAATTGCTAAAAATCTAACTTCCACTGAATTACCTCAAATTACTCTACAGACCTCCAAAACAAATTCCAGACGCGCGCCTAAGTCCAAAAATCATCATACGAAGCTGTTGGAATTACCCAAAACTCATTCCGAGGCCGCTCACTCAAAATCAAAACCTCCGGTCAACTTACATCACTTAAGCTTCAAAAATAGAAAAACAATATTCTTTCAATTTGACTCCGGATTATCCGGTAACTGAATACAACCACCCACGTAGGTCGATATACACAAAGTGAAGTTGTTCAAGACCCTATTCCACCGAACGGAGCTTAATTTCTCAAAATGACCGGTCGGGTCGTTACATACATATTGATAACCTAGAAAATAAGGTGCTTCCTCGGTCCTAAATTACATGGCATCATTTTGATTTTGAGAGTAAAACGAGTTATCATTCGATCGTTATGTTTTATATAGATTTTGAATATTTGAATTATTATCTATTGTGATTTATAGTAATTTTTAAATATATATTTATTCTTTGGTCATGCAAAAATTTATGAAAATTTATTTTTAAATCAGTTTCTATCTCTATTTTAATTTTTTTAGATCTTTCGATGAAAGATCTTGAGATTATTACAAGATTTTTTTAGTATTAACCGTGAATAAATTGACCATACATGAAATATTTACGACATTCTTGAAATATTTCATCTAAAGAAAAAAAAAATTAAAAAAATGAAATTCTTGGCGAAAAATGAACATAAACTGATATAATAATGAAATGTGATTTAACAAATGATTGAACTAGGAGGAAAAGCTGAAAGATTAAGATGTCGACCAACCCCCATAGTTCAAAATCAAATGCAACCCATACTAAGAGCTTTTACCAATTTAGCATTGTTTTTATAGTTCGTACATAGTAGTAATCTAATAACGTGACGTCCAAAAATTATAAAACTAAGTTTTTATATAAAGAAAGATTTCTTAGCTCAATATTGGAGTCTACATGGAACTGAATTAGAAATACAAGATTGAAAAGGGGAGGTAGTTTTGCTTTATGTAATTTTTTCTTATTAATGATTTTAAGTACAAAAACAACAACAATCCAATGTAGTCCCACATGTGGGGTCTGGGGAGGGTAGGATGTATGCAGCCTTACCCCTACCCTGGAAGGGCAGAGAGACTGTTTTTATAGACCCTCGGCCAAAGAAAGTGAGAGAAGCCCTGATATCAAGTAATAGCAAGACAAATAATTAGAAAACTAAATCGATAATATGAAAGGGGTAACGATAACAAGTAGTAGCAAGATAATGTATTTAGAAAACTAATTCCAAGGCAGCAAACGAGAATATGAACGAAGTGCTGCTAGCAAACTACGGAATTACCAATGGCAAGTAACAACCAAACGAGACATGCAAATATAGAAAACTAAGGAAAAAAGGGTTCCGTACTAGCGCTAATACTACCAAGCTAAAGAAGACAAAGGGACACACACGACTACCTACTAACCTTATACCCTAATCTTCAACTTACACATCCTTCTATCTAGGGTCATGTCCTCGGTTAGCTCAAGTTGCACCATGTCCCGCCTGATCACCTCTCCCCAAGACTTCTTTGACCTACCTCTACCCCTTCTCTCACTTCCCAAGGACAATCTCTCACATCTCTTGATAGGGGCATCTGCGCTTCTCCTCTTAACATGCCCGAACCATCTCAACCTTGCCTCACACATCTTTTCCTCCACATGGGATATTCCCACCTTGTCCCGAATAACTTCATTCCTAATTCTATCCAACCTAGTATGCCTACACATCCATCTCAACATCCTCATTTCCACTACCTTCATTTACTGGACATGGGAGTTTTTGACTGGCCAACACTCTGCCCCATACAACATAGTCGGTCTAACCATTACCTTGTATAACTTACCCTTAAGTCTCAACGACACATTCTTATCACACAAGACACCAGAAGCGAGCCCCCACTTCATTCACCCTGCTCTAATACGGTGTGTGACATCCTCATCTATCTCCCCGTCCTTATGAATTATAGATCCCAGATACTTGAAACTCTCTCTTCTGAAAATCACTTGCGTATCGAGTTTTGCATCCCCATCCGCCTCATGGGTAACACCGCTGAACTTGCACTCCAAGTATTCTATCTTGGCCGTGCTCAACTTGAAACCCTTAGACTCCAGGGTATGTCTCCAGACCTCCAGCCTCTCGTTAATGCCACCTCATCTCTCGTCGATCAGGACTATGATATCCACAAATAACAAGTACCAAGTCACCTCCCCTTGAATATGACGTGTCAAAGAATTCATCGCCAAGGAAAAAAAACGGGCAAAGTGCTGATCCCTGATGCAACCCCATCTCAACCAAAAGTAATTCGAGTCTCCGCTTGCTGTCCTAACCCGTGTCTTAGATCTATTATACATGTCTTGAATCACTCTAATATATCCTACATGCACCCCTCTACCCTCCAAACATCTCCATAGAACCTCTCCCGGGACTTTGTCATAGGCCTTCTCTCGGTCAATGAACACCATGATCAAATCCTTCTTTACCACCCTAAACTGCTCCACCAATCTCCTCACAATGTGAATGGCCTCAGTGGTCGACCGTCCCAGCATAAAACCAAACTGGTTCTGGAAAATGGACACACATCTCCTCAACCTCCATTCAATCACCCTCTCCTACACTTTCACCGTATGTCTTAACATCTTGATACTCCTATAGTTGTTTTAGTTTTGGAAATTCCCCTTGTTCTTGTACAACGGGATCATCATACTCCGCCTCCACTCTTCGGGTATCTTCTTCGTCTAGAAAATGACGTTAAACAACCTGGAAAACCATTAAAATCCCTTATTAATGAATTTAAGTGATTTTAAAATAACTATTGATCGTCTAAATATAAACTCTAAAAAAAGAGTATGTTTTAATAATGAAACTAATATTACACTCCAACATTTAGCAAAGAACCAAAAATATACATAAAAATACGGATTGTTCACATATTTAATTTTGATTTGAAAAAAAAGAAGAAGAATAGTCGATTTTGTAAGTAGTTCCTAAAGGCATAAGTCTATTACCATATACAAAACCAACATGGTGAATTCAAATGCGTAAATGAGTGACATTTAAGAATAACATTAACAAATACACTAAATAGATGTTGGGAATGGGCATGGCCTTGTCATACCGTCACTAGTATTGACAATAAACCAAAGAGTTATGCGTTCATTTTCTTGTTCAAATTGAAATCAAGTTAAAACTTCAGCTGGTTAGAGCGATTGCTTAGCTCGCAAAGGTCTTGAATTTGAATGTCAACAAGAATATTTTATTTTTCTGTATTTATATATTTCGCCTTAGTTGTATTCGTTGCTCGAACAAATACGGTCGACACAAGTTGTATTCTTTGTATATACCCATGTTTACAGTTAATATAAGTTGTATCCTTTGTATACACTCTTGTATTTCACTTTGGTTACAATTGATATATATTGTATTCGCTGCGCAGATGAATACAATTGCTCGAACGAATATAGTTGATATATATATATATATATAATTAATAAGTATATGTCACGACCCAAATCTAACCATGTCGTGATGGCGCCTATCGTGTTACAAGGCAAGCCTATTTCCCAAAACATTACTACTAAATCGTTTATAAGAATTTAATAAACATATCCAATATCTGAAATTTTCATAAACTAAATCCACTCTAAATATAATTAATATAAAGTACGGAAACGAGCCCCAAACATCAGGGTGTCACTAAGTCATGAGTGTCTAAGCTATGAACTAAGATATATAAACTGTCTAACTGTCCAAAAGAAGAAATGACAAAAGGAGTAACAAGGTCCTGCTGATGATAGCGGCTACCTTGTAGTATCCAAATATAATCGGCATGAACTCACGATATCCGCACTCTAACTCACCTGGATCTGCACATACAGTGTAGGGTGTAGAAAGAGTACAACTGACTCAGTAGTAACGAAAATAACTAAGGAACCGAGTAGTAGTGACGAGCTAAGAAAAGCAGTCCAATTATTTATTTTCACAATTTACAGTAAACATGAATAAATAGGTATATTCCATAAAACCAACAAATGCCACAATGAAATTAACAGGTAAATGCAGCAACAACAAAAGTAAATGCAACCTCACAACAATATCACTCCATCGCTCAACACTCAACACTCAACACTCAATACACTCAACACTCTACGCTCACTGGGGGTGTGTACAGACTCCGGAGGGTCTCCCAAAGCCTAAGCGCTAAGCATGGAAAGCTCACGTGCCATAATATTAATACCTGAATCTACACAGTCAGCTCACGTGCTACGCGGACAACTCACATGCTATGGTATGAATACCTGGACCCGTACGATTAGCTCACGTGCTACACAGACAGATCACGCAACTATGGTATTAATATAATATCAAATTATCCGGGTTTATACCCTCAAAGCCAGAGTTAAAACTGTTACTTACCTTAATAGCATAAAATCCTACTACGGGGTCCCCTATTCTCTGGACTCGGTCTCCAAAAGCTCCGAATCTAACCAAAATCAGATTAATACCATCAACATAGGCTAACAAATCTAATTCCACAATAAAAACTATAAAATATGCCAAAAATCTAATCGGCCAAAATCTAGCCCCCGGGCCTACGTCTCGAAACCAGTCAAAATTTGCAGAATAATAAACCTCGTCCTCTCCCGAGTCTAACCATATAAAATTGGATAAAACCGGACTTCGTTTGGACCCTCAAATCCTCACCTCAAACTCTCCAAAACACAAGCCCTAACTCCCTCAATTTCACTTTGAATCATCAGTCAAATCCCAAAAAGAAAAATGGATTCAGGAAATATAATGAAAATCGAGTAGAGAACACCTACCCCAATCCATATGGTGAAAATCTCCTCCAAAATCTCCCAAATCTGAGCTCCCCAACTCAAAATATGACCAATTGAACAAACCCTTGTTTTATATTTTTTTTCTGCCAGCTATTCTGCCTCGTTTCTTGTGCCAAATGATCCTGAAACTCGCTTTTATGCCTCCAATGGATTCCTTGTGAAATTCTAGTCAAGTTAGGCTATTGAATCACTCAATTTGACTTTATAATGCATGAGATATGTTGGTTTCAATATTTGCAAATAGTGCAGATTTTTAAATACGTCGTCAGTGGCAATTTCGTAATTAATCTGAAAAAAATCCGTCGACCTAAGTCTTTGTAAAATGACCACAAAATCCTCATACAATGTCCAAATTCAACGATTCTTTTTGATACGGGTCAGTAATTTCGATACGGATCTAATGCTTCAGTCAACAAAAAGAAATTGGAGCTCATTTGTTCAATATGATACCATTTATGCTTGAAGAAATGACGTTGAAACATAAGAAAAATAAGCGCAACACAACCCAAACCTATCTGAAACTCACCCAAGGCCCTCGGGACCTCAACCAATAATTCCAGCAAGTCATATATCACTACTCGAACTTAATTGAACCTTCGGAACACCCAAAACAACACCAAAATACCAAATCAACCTCGGATTCAAGCCTAAGAACTTCTAAACTTCCAAAATTCGCCAACGACGCCGAAACCTATCAAACCACGTCCGAATGACCTAAAATTTTGCATACACGTCCTAATACATCATACGGAGCTGCTGGAGCACCCAAAATACCGGCCTAAATGCAGATGCTCAAAACGACCGGTCGGGTCGTTACATTCTCCCCCACTTAAATATACATTCGTCCTCGAATGTGCCAAGAGTTGTTCCTAAGCCGTCAAACCGCCGTGTAACCTTACCATGCACATACCTGGGGGTGATCCTGTCACCCTATTCCATATAGGCCCGACAATACAACATAACTAAAGATCATTACTTCAACCTTAGTCCGTAACCCACAAAATCCAATTTTCAACATCCGGAATTTACTACAAGACCCGAACTAACGCATCTACTCATTTCATAAGCTGGAACAAGCTATATCAAGTTACAAATCAAACACCCATTAGTCCTTGATACATCTCAAGTAAACCCTTCTCGTCACATTCGATCAATCCGAACACAATCTCGCAGTCAGATCATACTCGCCACATAGCCATCAAATCACAAATCTCACTATTAGGGACACCAACGGACATATAAACACGTGCTCACACAATCAAAATATTCGTACTCCAGCTATAGACAAAGCCCAGCCTCAAGTATTCTAGACTGGTCTGTCATCAGCACGCCGTAATCACATCTCGCACCTCAACCATAAGATCACAAGCCGTTGATGCACAACTGATACCGACCGCTCATGTGCGCATATGAATGCGTGAAAGGAATTCAAAGTGTTACACTTCGAGCTGAATCAATACCGCACGATAAGAATCCAAGAATGTGAAATTGTCCTAAAAGTTTTGCAGTCTCTCGAAGATAAGTACAGACGTCTCCGTACCGATCCATATGACTCTACTAAACCCGCTCATGACTCGTGAGACCTATGCAACCCAGGCTCTGATATGAACTTGTCAAGACCCAAATCTAACCATGTTGTGATGGCTCCTATCGTGTTACAAGGAAAGCCTATTTCCCAAAACATTACTACTAAATTGATTATAAGAATTTAATAAACATATCCAATATTTGAAATTTTCATAAACTAAATCGACTCTAAATATAATTAATATAAAGTATGAAATCGAGTCCCAAACATCAGGGTGTCACTAAGTCATGCACGTCTAAAACTATGAACTAGGATATATAAACTGTCTAACTGTCCAAAAGAATAAATGACAAAAGGATTAACAAGGTCCTGGAGACGCTAGCGGCTACCTTGCAGTCTCCAAATATAGCCGGCCTAAACTCAACAATCCCCGCACTCTAATTCACCTGGATCTGCACTTTATGTGCAGGGTGTAGTAAGAGTATAGCTGATTCAGTAGTAACAGAAATAACTAAAGAACTGAGTAGTAGTGACGAGCTAAGAAAAATAGTCTAATTATTTATTTTCACAATTTACAATAAACATGAATAAACAAGTAAATTCCATAAAACCAACAAATGCCAAAAAGAAATTAACAGGTAAATGCAGCAACATCAAAAGTAAGTGCAACCTCAGAGCGATTTTCTATCGCTCAGCACTCAACACTCAACACTCTACGCTCACTGGGGTGTGTACAGACTCCGGAGCGGATCCGAAAGGCCAAGCGTGAAGCACAGACAGCTCACATGCCGTAATATCAATACCTGGATCAACACGGTCAGCTCACGTGCTATGCGGACAACTCACGCGCTATGGTATCAATACCTGGACCCGCACGGCCAGCTCAGGTGCAACGCAGACAACTCACGCACTATGGTATTAATATCCTCACAACCAGACCCTCGACCTTACTCAATCATATTCCTCTCCAGCCTCACAATGCACTACAAATAAGGGGACACAACCTATATCAAGTATCACAACATATCAGCAACATAATATAGACTGAGATAAACATGTACAATAATTTCTATGACTGAGTACAAATAATGTGAGCATGAATGAAGCCTAAACATGATCTCTAACATGAAGGCAGACAAGTTCACCAACAAGTAAATGCATAAACACAGATAACGGTTATTAGGCCTCACAACCTCACGGGACGGATCAAGTCTCAATACCCCACGATTCACACCCATCACCTAGCATGGGTATCCCATCCAATGAATCACATAATATCAAATTATACAGGTTTACACCCTCAAAGCCACAATTAAAATTGTTACTTGCCTTAACAGCGTAACATCCTACTCCGGGATGCCCTCTTCTCCGGATTCGGTCTCCAAAAGTTTCGAATCTAACCATAATGTCACGACCCAAATTTCCCACCGTCGGCACCGTGATGAAGCCTAACATTGAACCCGCTAGGCAAGCCAACATTACTACTAATAGAATACTAGATAACATGATTCAACAATTTGATAGAATACTAATACGAAATCAAGAACCAAAGTACTCCCAGAACAAGTGTCACAATCTCACGGATTGTCTATGAATATTACTAATAGGAGTCTGAATAAAATATAAGTATACATCTGTCTCAAAAGTAAATAAGAACATAATAGAAATGAAATAGGAGGGGACGCCAACGCATGCGGACGTTTACAGAACTACCTCCGAATCTCTGGTGGACTGAAGGCAGCAACCCTAATCTAAGGTCCAAAGAGTAGTACCGGGATCTGCACAAAAGTGCATAGTGTAGTATTAGTACAACCGACCGCATGTACTGAGTAAGGTTCGAGCCTAACCTTGACGAAGTAGTGACGAGGCTAGGACACAACAACCAAATAAATTTGTGCAGTTTAATCATGTACGAAACAAAACAATAATAATGACAAGAAATAAGCAACTAGATACCAAATAAGGAAAGGGAAAACATGCTAAGGGGAGAGAGTATCAATTAATGGAAGTAACGGGGTAGAGAAACAAACCAAATATCAACTTAAACTACAGAAATAGTAAAAAAAAGAAAACAAGTGCACGGCATCACCCTTCCTGCTTTTACGCTCATCCTCACAATATCATACACGACATCACTCTTCGTGATTTAACACTCATCCTCACCATATATCAAATAAAATGACACGACATCACCCTTCGTGCTTTAACACTCTTTCTCAACCAAACAAATCAAGAACAACAATCCGGCAAGGAAAACCAACAATACAATAATAATAAAAGCCATAACGTCCCGGCAAGGGAGCCAACAGTAGAATCAATATCATCCCGGAAAGGGAAACAACTATAAGCAATCTCACATAGTTACTTAACTTCACGTAATAACGCTTAACTTGAACCAATACTTAACAATTATCAATACCAAAGAAATACCATCAACATGGATAATTATCAATTTAAACTCAAGTAATGTTTGATGAAAAATCACATAAATCACAATATTCGACTCATGGGCATGCTTGACTCCAACGTATAGATACTCGTCACCACACCTATACGTTGCACATTACAATATTACGTAGCAAATAAGACACCATACATATTGCCTCAAGCTAAGGTTAAGCCAAACACTTACCTCGAATTCCACGACCAACTAAAGCTCAATTACCGCTTTCCCTTTATAATTCTCCCCCAATTCAATTGTATGTAGACATAATTAGCTTAGTAATATCAATAAATGCTAAATAATTCAACACCAATGCTTAATTATGAGTTTTCTATCATTCTTCCCAAAAAGTCAAAAATTAACCCCGGGCCGCTGGTCAAAACACGAGGTTTGGACCAAAACCTGATCACCCATTCACCCACGAGCCCGAATATGTAATTAGTTTCGTACCCATTAACCCACGAGCCCGAATATGTAATTAGTTTCGTAATCCGACCCCAAATTGAGGTCTAAATTCCCAGGTGCGAAAAATGGCCTGGGCAGAATGTTTTAAAACGGAGATATATTGGTCATTTCCTTCCATTTTATTTTGTGTTGGACGATTTTGAGGAGCTTCAAGAGTGGGTTTTCGTCAAGGATCACAAGGTAAGTAATTCCTTCATGTTTCTAAGTAAAATACAAGGTTTTTTCATGGAATTATACATGAAAATTGTGGGAAAATTTGGAAAATATTGAAGAAAATCTAGAAATGGTAATTTGGATTTTCAGCCACAAATTTGAGCATGGAATTTAGAGTAAATCGTATATTTGAGTTAATAAGGCTATGGGTAGAATGTATCTTCGAGAAATTTCGGATTCTGGGCATGTGGGCCCGAGGGCATTTTGTCAATTCGCTGGGCATGGTTGGAATATTATATAATTTGGAATTGTTGCAAATATTAGAGTATATTTTCATTGGTTTGCTGTTATTTGGATAGTTTTGGAGAGTTGCGCGTCCGTTGGAGTCGTCGGAAGGGCTTGGAAGCCGGATATAGAATTTCGGAATGAGGTAAGTCTCCTTTCTAACTTTGTGAGGGTGAATCGTCCCCCTAGGTGAACTAATTTAGTATGTGCTACTATCTGCGGGGGCTACGTACGCACGAGGTGACGGGAGTCCGTGCGTAGCTACTATTATGCCATGTCCGAGTAGTTTAGGACCCACTAGCATGCCTTACCTGTTGTATCTGTGATCCGGCTGTAAAATTAGACTGTTAATATAATCGAAATCAATATCTAAGGAAGATTAGAGTTCATTTTCTTAATCAGCTAGAAAGAACATTGATTTCCTCCGTGGATAATTGCATACCTGATAAGGTGATATTATTGAATATTATTAAACTTGGAAAATGAATTTCGAGAAAGTATTTAAGTACAATTTTGTATTTTTTCTTAAAAGAGAAATCTGTCATTTACTTGAGTATTTGTTTTCCCGACGTATTCGGGGTGGACTATTGATTGTGCATGACTGCATGTGACCGCTTCGCAATTTACATTCTGTGAGTGGAGTGTTATTTCCCCCACTCTCATGGGAGCGGTCCGTACGCCACGACGGATTGAAAGATGCAATTATTGTTCGGGCCGTTCGACCCTCGGCAGTGTATATATATGTTTATTATGACGGCTCAGGTCGGTTGTCCTTATCTCGTATGCGCATGCTAAATTGTTAAATGTTTTCATGGAATTGAAGTGATAATATATTTTGGGGAAAACAAGAAGTAATTTTTTATTTAAGATATTTGGGGGGAAAATGAGGAAGTCGAAACTATTTATTTACTTCCAGTATTTAATTGGTCTTCAGTGCCTTATATATTTGTTGCTTTACTACCTTTACATGCCTACCGTATCCATCATATTCTGTTAAAGTAATTTGTTGGACCTTAGTGAGTGTCTAATTCGATCTCTCGTCACTACCTCTCTGAGGTTAGGCAAGCGACTTGCTAAGTAAACGTTATTTTTTTGTACTCATGCTACACTTGCTGTGCAATTTTACTGCACAGGTACTTTCATAGTGTCATGTCTGGTTTGGAGACTTAGGCGAGCTGCACCATCCGGAGGCGATCCGTAGCTGACAGAGTCTCCCTCATACTGTATTTGTTTTCATTTTAAATTCCTTGTCCAGCTTGTATTACGGACAAGCTTTGTGATGATTGTATAATTTCATAGAAATTGCTCATGTACTTGTGACACCGGGTTCTAGGATGTGTTGGGATATATATGCTAAAAGGGAATATTCAAACCATTGTTTTACTTAATAGATTTAATTTAGTTAATACGCAATAAAATGAAAGGAAATGTTTTTCATAAATGTTAAAACAGGTAAATGTTTCAATTAATTAATGATTGGCTTGCCTGACGGTGGTGTCCCGCGCCATCACGACCTTAATAGGTTTTGGGTCGTGACAACATGGTATTAGAGCGCTAGGTTCCCTTAGGTCTCACGAGTCATGAGCAAGTCTAGTAGAGTGTTGCGGATCAATACATAGACGTCTGTACTTATCTTCGAGAGGCTACAAGGATGTTAGGAGTACCTCCCTTCTTGATTCCTCATCGTGCGATTCGATTCCTTTGAGGCTTATGCCTATGCTTATTTCTAATCAATATTACGCATCGCGGAGAGCTTGCTATGAATCAGGAATTTGAGAAATTGATATGCTGCTACAGATATGGTGCGAGGTGTTACGCATGTGTAGTTGGATGGGGTTGTTGTTTTTGCCTGCAGAATAATATTATGTTGTTTCAGCACGGTTGCTATGTTTCTGAGAACTTTTGAAGCTATGCTCAGATTGTGATGATGTTTACGATTGGTTATCGCGCGGTGTCGATATGATGATATAATGCTTGCCCATAGGTTGGGGGTGATGAATGGCTTGAAGGGAGGTCTTCTCAGAGTGTGATTTCGAGATTTCAGTATTTAGATTCCGGCGGAAGGAAGGAACTTGATCTATAGATGGACAGGTTTTGTGATTGATAAAGTAGTAAGACTTGGTGTTTCAAGTAAGGTGGAGTATTCACCTGTGACGTGTTATCGTCGTCCTTGATCGAATGGAATGTGTTAACTTCGTCAGTGCCATGGTTTCTTCGGGTGCATGGCGCCAGAGTATTGTGATGGAGTATTGAAGAATGCGGTTGGCAGAGAATGATATTTAATTAAGGCTAGGTGGTGCATCCATTTCTAGGAGGCCATGTGTAAGAAGCAGAAGTCAAGCAGTCGCAAAGTGGGGAGCAGCAGCATAAATTGGAATTTAAAGATATTGACACATATTTAATGGATGTCCATGAGGAGCGGACGGACTAGTAAAGTTTGTGAATGAAGCAGGGCGTAGGATGGGGTATCGTTGTCGCAGAGAGTGTGCATCTCAGCATCATTGGAAGGTGTCCACGGGTGATTTCCACAGGTGGATATCTCCTGTGAATAGTTGGAAGGTGTCCACGGTGATTTCCACAGGTGGGTTATCTCCTGTGAATAAGTTAGTCGTGGCATGGTTGGCAAGTTTCTGCGAGGGATTCTAGTGGCTATTTGGTAGGATGCAAATTGACTGAATGATGCTAGAGAATTTGAGTATTTAGGGAGTGCTAGCAAGAGAATTTTGAAGGATTGGATGGATTGTTTGAGCAAGATCATGTTAAAAAGGGAGAAAATCTCGGCAGGGTCTAAAGTGGTGCAAGGAGTAGCTTCGGGCTAAGTGGGGGAGTCCCACCACCTGGAGTTGGATTGCAGGATTGTGTTATCATAGGGTTGCGGATTGTCAGCGTATTGGTAATTTATTTTCAGCTAAGGGGAAATGAGTAAAATGGTAACCGTGCATGAAATTTGATAAATGTGTGCAAAGGTTGGCCCTGTTGGACTAGGGTTAAAGGCAGCCATATGGTCAAGATAGAGCTTTTGCAGCGTAATTTCAGAGAGGGGGAAGATGACTGGAGTGTTCTATGTTAATTTTAGCATACAAGATAGTATTGGATGAGTGAGAGAAATGAAATCCAGCTTGTAGAAAGACTATCAAGAGGGTACGAGACGGGTTGCGGGATTTAGGTAGCATGGTCTCGTGAATCAAGGTCACTTGGGATGAGTGAGGGTTGAGTTTGCTATGGGATGAAGGAAGTTACTATTATACCTAGGGAAATTGAAGATGATTAAAAGAAGATAAATTGATTAGCCATGGTTGAAATGGCACATTTACGGCAATGATCAGTTCCTTCAATGAGATTAAGTTATGCATGTGGTTGTGCTACTGTGTGTAGGGCTTGTCGGCCGTCGTAATGGATTTCATGTGGGAGCATTTGAGTGCTATGGCCTGTCAGGTGTAGGCGGATCCCGGAAGGCTTATGTTGGTATAGACTACTACTTAAAGATTTGCATGTTGGGTGATTGTGAGAATTCACTCGAGTGTTGTGATGGTTCTCTTGAATTGAGTTAAGTAGAAGGGTTCTATGTGATGAAGTTCTCACCTTATTGGTGGTTCCGAAGTTGTGATGAAATTCTCGCGCTATCTCGTATTGGCTCATTAGGTGCGGTGAGCAGTATGTAACTGGGAGTAAGAATCGATATTGCGGTTCGGTGTTAAAAGGGATGTCATGAGCTCAGATGAGCAAGAGAAATTGATTTGAAAGTTCAGAGTAAGCTGGTGTTATCTTCAGTGTCACCTGAGATCGATATTCGGTGAAGGAGGCTTTGTACCCTGGTTGAGGGTTCTTGATGTGTTTTGTAGTGTTAGTATGGTCGGTGATGCGGATGTGTAGAATTTTTACCTGGTGTGGAAGATCACGTGAGCGTAACCACGAGAAGATT
Organism: Nicotiana paniculata; assembly: GCA_005239505.1. Taxonomy (NCBI): domain Eukaryota; kingdom Viridiplantae; phylum Streptophyta; class Magnoliopsida; order Solanales; family Solanaceae; genus Nicotiana; species Nicotiana paniculata. The sequence goes on from ML327427.1 coordinate 44,504, forward strand.
GTATAAGTGTGACATGTAGTCACTTAATGGATTGGAGATTTGGACTGAATATAAAAAGGGTAATATTGCTTATTTGAGGGTTTATGCCTAGAAGGCATTCAGTTCATTTAGTTGTGGATTGTGGGGTGTTTGTCCCGGCGATGATGGTTGTTCTTGAGTATTATGAGAGAAAGTGGGTTAATATGGACCCAGGTAAAGCTATTAGCTTAGTTTGGTGCGAGCAAGGTAGATTCGATGTTTGTGGATGGATTTAAGTATGATTATGGGCTCCTTATGAGCCAGGCATGTCCATTTCAGTAGAGCGCTTTTCATGGAAAGGTATTAGAACAACGGATGTTGTTCCGTCTTCGTCAAATTCATGGGATAATATGATTGTGCCGTGTGAGTTGTGAAACAACTTGCTAATTTCTTATGTGTTGAGATCTTCGCGTAGTGATGATGTTATGTGAGCAGGACAGATCTTGAGATCCAGAGTATATATAAATATATATATCGCACCTCAGTTGTGCTTGAGTTTTGCAAGCATATGGATTTATCAGTCTCCCCAGGATGGTGTTATGCACTTAGCGTGGTTACGATCGATATTCAGTAATTTGTAATAGTGAGCAATTCAAATCCGTGTATATTTCCTTATGTGAATTTTATGAAGGGATCGGGTGGCACGCCGCCACGGGTATGTTATTGGGATCGGGTGGCACACTGCCATGGGTATGTTGTTTGGATCGGGTTGCACGCCGCAACAGTGTGATGATGAGTAAGGTTCCTATATTTATTTTCTTATGTTTTACTTTCTATTTTCTAAGAAGAGTTCGTAATACATTGCGTGAGTAGAGTAGTCTTTTCCTGAGTCATTTCTTCATGTATCATGTTCAACTTATGGCCGATTGGCGTGTTCTGGTGTCATGTGAGACTGTTGGCCGCGTTAGGGCGATTTGTTGTCTGAACAGTTCATATTGGGTGAGACGATATTATTAGATCGGGGATCCGATTTGATCAAGATAATGTACTCAACAGGGTTGTGGTAGCGTCGGCATGTGCTCGAGGTGGTAAACAGTGATTTCAGATAACTCCAGAGCAGTTCTTGGCACGTTCGAGGACGAACGTCTGTTTAAGTGGGGGAGAATGTAATGACCCGACCGATCATTTTGATCTCTAACACGTCGTTCTACGGTTTGAAGTCGTGAGCAGCTACATTTCAGGTATTGTGACTTGTAGGTGTGGTCGGAATTGAATTTCGGGAAGTTTAGAGTTGGTTTGGAAAGAAAATTTTCATTTTAGAAGCCTTAAGTTGGGGAAATTGACTAAGATTGGAATTTTGAGTAAACGACCTCCGAATCAGGATTTGAAGGTTCTAGGAGGTTCATATGATGATTTCGGACTTTGGCATATGTCCGGATCGAGTTTTGGATAACCCGGGAGCCTTTCGGCGTATATTGTGGAAGTCAGTATTTTGAAGAAAATTTCCTAAGTTTGGCTTTAAGCACATTTCAGTGTTATTGATGTCCGTTTGAGATTCCGAGTCTGGAAATAGCCAACTATGGTGATTCTGGACTTGGGAGCGCGATCGGAGGTGAATTCGGATGTCCGTAGGTCATTTTGAAGTCATTTGGCTAAAGATAGAAATTTGAAGGTTTTGAGAAATCCGATCGGAAGTGGAAATTTTGATATCGGGGTCGGAATGTTATTCCGGAAGTTGGAGCAGGTTCGTAATGTCAAATATGACTTGTGTGCAGAATTTGGGGTCAATAGGACGTGATTTAACAGGTTTCGACATCAGATGTAGAAGTTTGAAATTTCTAAGTTCATAAAGCTGGGATTTGGGTGCGATTCGTGGTTTTGCTGTTATTTGATGTGATTTGAGGCCTCGAGCAAGTCCGCATTATGTTTTGGAACAGGTTGTTATAATTGGACGGGGTCCCGGGGGCCTCGGGTGGATTCCTGGTGGTTAACGAATCAATATTTGAAGTTAGAAGAGGAGCTGGAATTGTTGTCATCTGGTGTGACCGCACCTGCGAGGCTTTCGCCACAGGTGCAGCTATGCCGCCGCTGGTGTGTAGAAGTGGTGGTCTTGATGGGATCGTAGGTGCGATGGTATTTCTGCACCTGCGAAGTCGCAGATGCAGGCTATGGGGCGCAGGTGTGAAGTTGGCTTGAGCTGAGGAAAGCCGCAGGTGCGAGAGTTGGATCGCAGGTGCGAAAAATGGCCTGGGCAAAATATTTTAAAACCGAGATTTGTTGGTCATTTCCTTGCATTTTCTTTTGGTTTGGATGATTTTTAGGAGCTTCAAGAGTGGGTTTTCGTCAAGGATCACAAGGTAAGTAATTCTTCATGTTTCTAAGTGAAATACAAGGTTATTGCATGGAATACATATGAAAATTTGTGGAAAAATTTGGAAAATATTGAAGAAAACCTAGAAATTGTAATTTGGATTTTTAGACACAAATTTGATTATGGAATTTAGATTAAATCGTATATTTGAGTTAATAAGGCTATGGGTAGAATGTATCTTCGAGAAATTACAGATTCCGGGCACGTGGGCCCGAGGGTATTTTGGTCAATTCGCTGAGCGGGTTGGAAAATTATATAATTTTTAATTGTTGCAAATATTAGAGTATATTTTTATTCATTTTCCGTTATTTGGATTGTTTTGGGGCGTTGTGTGTCCATTGGAGCCGTGAGAAGGGGTTGGAAGCCGATTATGGAATATCGGAGCGAGGTAAGTCTCCTTTCTAACTTTGTGAGGGGGAATCGTCCCCTTAGGTGAACTAATTTAGTTTGTGCTACTATCTGCAGGGGCTACGTACGCACAAGGTGACGGGAGTCCGTGTGTAGCTACTATTATGCCATGTCCGGGTAGTCTAGAACCCACTACCATGCCTTACCTGTTGTACCTGTGATCCTGCTGTAATATTAGACTGTTAATATAATCAAAATTGTAATTGAATATCTAAATAATACTAGAGTTCATTTTCTTAATCAGCTAGAAAGAGAATTGATTTCCTCCGCGGATAATTGCATACCTGATAAGGTGATATTATTGAATATTATTAAACATGGCAAATGAATTTCGAGAAAGGATTTAAATACTATTTCGTATGTTTTTTTAAAAAGAAATCTGTCATTTACTTCAGTATTTGTTTTCCCGACGTCTTCGGGGTGGACTGTTGATTGTGCATGACTGCATGTGACCGCTTCACAATTTACATTCCGCGAGTGGAGTGTTATTTTCCCCACTCTCATAGGAGCGGGTTGTACGCCACGGCGGATTGAAAGATACACTTATGGCTCGAGCCGTTCGACCCTCGGCAGCGCATAGATATGATTATTTTATTGAAAGATGCACTTATGGTTCAGGTTGTTTGACCCTCGGTAGTGCATAGACATGATTATTTTATTGAAAGGTGCACTTATGGTATGGGTCGTTCGATCCTCGGCAGTGCACAAAGATGATTATTATGACGACTCAGGCCGGTTGTCCTTATCCCGTATGCGCATGCTAAATTGTTAAATGTTTTCATTGATTTGAAGTGATAAGATATTTGAGGGAAAAACATGAAGTAATTGTTTATTTAAGATATTTGGGGGGAAAATGAGGAAGTAGTAACTATTTATTTACTTCCAATACTTACTTGGACTTCAGTGTCTTATATATTTGCTGCTTTACTACCTTTGATGCCTACCGTGTCCATCATATTATGTTAAAGTAATTTGTTGGACCTTAGTGAGTGTCTAATTCGACCTCTCGTCACTACCTCTCTGACGTTAGGCAGGCGACTTACTGAGTACATGTTATTTTTTTGTACTCATGCTACACTTGCTGTGCAATTTTATTGCACATGTAATTTTATAGTGTCATGTCTGGTTTTGAGACTTAGGCGAGTTGCACCATTCGGAGGCGACCCGTAGCTGACAGAGTCTCCCTCATACTATATTTATTTTCATTTTAGATTCCTTGTTCAACTTGTATTTCGGACAAGCTTTGTGATGATTGTATAAATTCTTAGAAATTGCTCATGTACTTGTGATACCTGGTTCTGGGATGTGTTGGGATATATTTGCTAAAAGGGAATATTCAAACCATTGTTTTACATGACATATTTTATTAAGTTAATATGTAATAAAGTGAAAGGAAATGCTTTTCATAAATGTTAAAATAGGAAAATGTTTCAATTAATTAATGATTGGCTTGCCTGACGGTGGTGTCCGGCCCCATCACGACCTTAATAGGTTTTGGGTCGTGATAACAGGGTATCAGAGCGTTAGGTTCCCTTTGGTCTCCCGAGTCATGAGCAAGTCTAGTAGAGTCTTGCAGATCGGTACAGAGACGTCTATACTTATCTTCGAGAGGCTACAAAGCTATTTGGAGTAGCTCCCTTTTTGATTCCTCATCGTGCGATTCGATTCCTTTGAGGCTTATGCCTATGCTTATTCCTACTCAATCTTACGCGTCGCGGAGAGCTTGCTATGAATCAGGAATTTGAGAAATTGATATGGTGCTACGGATCTGGTGCGAGGTGTTTCCCATGTGTAGTTGGATGGGGTTGTTGTTGTTGCCTTGCAGAAGAGTATTATGTTGTTTCAGCATGGTTGCTATGTTTTTGCGAACTTTTGAAGCTATGCTCAGGTTGTGATAATGTTTGCGGTTGGTTATCGCGCGGTGTCGATATGATGATAGAATGCTTGCCCATAGGTTTAGGGAGATGAATGACTTGAAGGGAGGTCTTCTTAGAGTGTGATTTCGAGATTTCAATATTTAGATTCTGGCGGAAGAAAGGAAATTGATCTATAGATGGCTAGGTTTTGGGATTGATAAAGTAGTAAGACTTGGTGTTTCAAGTAAGGTGGAGTATTCACATGTGACGTGTTATCGTCTTCCTTTATCGAATGGAATGTGTTAATTTCGTTAGTTCCATGGTTTCTTCGGGTGCATGGGGCAAGAGTATGGTGTCCACGGGTGATTTCCACAGGTGGGTTATCTCCTGTGAATAGGTTAGTCGTAGCATGGTTGGAAAGTTTCTGCGAGGGATTCTAGTGGCTATTTGGTTGGAGGCAGAATGTTTGAATGATGCTAGAGAATTTGAGTATTTAGGGAGTGCTAGCAAGAGAATTTGGAAGGATTGGATGGATTGGTTGAGCAAGATCATGTTAACAAAGGAGAGAGGATCTCGACAGGGTCTAAAGTGGTGCAAGGAGTAGCTTCGGGCTAAGTGGGGGAGACCCACTGCCTGCAGTTGGGTTACAGGATTGTGTTATCGTAGGGTTGCAGATTTCCGGCGTATTGGCAAGTTATTTTTAGCTAAGGGGAAAGGAGTAAAATGGTAGCCGTGCGTGGGATTTGATAAATGTGTGCAAAGGTTGGCCCTGTTTGACTAGGGTTAAATGTAGCCATATGGTCAAGAATTGAGCTTTTGCAGCGTAATTTTAGAGAGGGGGAAGATGATTGGAGTGTTCTATGTTAATTTCAGCATACATGATAGTATTGGAGGAGTGAGAGAAATAAACATTTGGGGTTATAGAAAGACTATCAAGAGGGTAGGATACAGGTTGCGGGATTAGGGTAGCATTGTCTCGTGAATCAAGGTCACTTGGGATGAATGAGGGTTAAGTTTGCTATGGGATGAAGGAAGTTACTATTATTCATGCGGCAATTGAAGATGATTAAAAGAATATAGATTGATTAGACATGGTTGAAATGGCATATTTACGGCAGTGATCAGTTCCTTCGATGTGATTAAATTACATGTGGTTGTGCCGCTTTGTGCGGGGCTTGTCAACCGTCATAATGGATTTCATGTGGGAGAATTTGAGTGTTATGGCCTGTCAGGTGTAGGAGGATCCCGGAAGGGTTATGGTGGTATAGACTACTACTTAAGGATTTGCATGTTAGGTGATTGTGGGAATTCAATCGAGTGTTGTGATGGTTCTCTTGAATTGAGTTAAGTAGAAGGGTTCTATGTGATGAAGTGCTCACCCTATTGGTGGTTCAGAAGTTGTGATGGAATTCTCGCATTATCTCGTATTGGCACGTTAGGTGGAGTGAGCAGTATGTAACTAGGAGTAAGAATCGAGATTGCGATTTGGTGTTAACAAGGATGTCATGAGCTCAGATGAGCAAGAGAAAGTGAGTTGAAAGATCAGAGTAAGCTAGTGTTATCTTCAGTGTCATCTGAGATCGATATTCGGTGAATGAGGCTTTGTACCATGGTCGAGGGTTCTTGATGTGTTTTGCAGTGTTTGTGTGGTCGGTGATGCGGATGTGCAGATTTGTTACCTGTTGTGGAAGGTCGCGGGAGAGTAACCACGAGAAGATTGTATAATTGTGATATGTAGTCACTTAATGGATTGGAGATTTGGACTGAGTATAAAGAAGTGCAATATTGCTTATTTGAGGGTTTATGCCTGGAAGGCATTCAATTCATTTTGTTGTGGATTATGGGGTGTTTGTCCCGGCGATGATGGTTGTTTTTGCGTATTATGAGAGAAAGTGGGTTAATATGAACCCAGGTAAAGCTATTAGCTTAGTTTGGTGTGAGAAAGGTAGATTCGATGTTTGTGGTTGGATTTAAGTATGATTATGGGCACCGTATGAGCCAGCCATGTCCATTTCAGTAGAGTGCTTTTCATGGAAAGGTATTAGAACAGCGGATGTTTTTCCGTCTTCGTCAAATTCATGGGATAATATGATTGTGCCGTGTGAGTTGTGAAACGGCTTGCTAATTTCTTATGTGTTGAGATCTTTGCATAGTGATGATGTTATGTAAGCAGGACAGATCTTGAGATCCAGAGAGTATATATATATATATATATATATCGCACCTCAGTTGTGCTTGAGTTTTGCAAGCATATGGCCTTATGAGTCTCCCCAGGATGGTAATATGCACTTAGCGCGCTTATGATCAATATTCAGTAATTTGTAATAGTGAGCAATTGAACTCCGTGTATATTTCCTTATGTGAATTTTATGAGGGGATCGGGTGGCACGAAGACACGGGTATGTTATTGGGATCGAGTGGAATGCTGCCATGGGTATGTTGTTTGGATCGGGTTGCACGCCGCAACAGTGTGATGATGAGAAAGGTTCCTATATTTATTTTCTTATGTTTTACTTTCTATTTTCTGAGAAGTGTTCGTAATAAGTTGTGTGAGTATAGTAGTCTTTTCCTGAGTCATTTATTCATGTATCATGTTCAACTTATGGCCTATTGGCGCGTTGTGGTGTCATGTGAGACTGTTGGTCGCGTTGGGGCGATTTGTTATCTGATTAGTTCATACTGGGTGAGACGAGATTGTTGGATCGGTGATCTGATTTGATCAAGCTAATGTACTCAACTGGGTTGTGGTAGCACAGGCAGGTGCTCGAGGTGTTAAACAGTGATTTCAGATAACTCCAAAGCAGTTCCTGGCACGTTCGAGGACGAACCTCTGTTTAAATGGGGGAGAATGTAATGACCTGACCGGTCGTTTTGATCTCTAGCGCATCGTTCATTCGTTTGAAGTCGTGAGCAGCTACATTTCAGGTATTATGACTTGTAGGTGTGGTCGTAATTGAATTTCGGGAAGTTTAGAGTTGTTTTGGAAAGAAAAATCTCATTTCAAAAGCCTTAAGTTGGGGAAATTGACTAAGATTGGAATTTTGAGTAAACGACCACCGAATCAGGATTTGAAGGTTCTAGGAGGTTCGTATGATGATTTCGGACTTTGGCGTATGTCCGGATCGAGTTTTGGATAATCGGGGAGCGTTTCGACGTATATTGTGGAGGTCAGTATTTTGAAGAAAGTTTCCTAAGTATGGCTTGATGCGCATTTCAGTGTTATTGATGTCAATTTGGGATTCTGAGTCAGGGATTTGCTTCGTATGGTGATTCTGGAGTTGGAAGCGCGATCGGAGGTGAATTGGAATGTCCATAGGTCATTTTGAATCATTTGGCTAAAGATAGAAATTGGAAGGTTTTGAGAAATCTGATCGGAAGTGGAAATTTTGATATCAGGGTCGGAATGCGATTCCGGAAGTTGGAGCAGGTCCGTAATGTCAAATATGAGTTGTGTGTAAAATTTGGGGTCAATCGGGCGTGATTTGATAGGTTTCGACATCGGATGTAGAAGTTGGAAATTTCTAACTTCATAAAGTTGGGATTTGGGTGCGATTCATGGTTTCGATGTTGTTTGATGTGATTTGAAGCCTCGAGCAAGTATGCATTATGTTTTAGAACAAGTTGTTATAATTGGACGGGGTCCCGGGGGCCTCGGGCAGATTCCGGTTGGTTAACGGATCAATATTTGAAGTTAGAATAGGAGCTGGTATTGCTGTCATCTGGTGTGACCGCATCTGCGAGGCTTTGGCCGCAGGTACTGCTATGGCGCCGCGGGTGCAAAAAAGTGGTGGTCTGGATGGGAGCGCAGGTGCGATGGTATTTCCGCACCTGCGAAGTCACAGATGAGGGCTTTGGGGCATAGGTGCGAAGTTGGCTCCAGTTGAGGAAAGCCGCAAGTGCGGAGGTTTGGTCGCACCAGCAGAATCGCAAGTGCGAGAGTTGGATCGCAGGTGCGAAAAATGGCCTGGGCAGAATGTTTTAAAATCGAGATTTGTTGGCATTTCCTTCCATTCTTTTGGTTTGAACGATTTTGAGGAGCTTCAAGAGTAGGTTTTCGTCAAGGATCACAAGGTAAGTAATTCCTTCATGTTTCTAAGTTAAATACAAGGTTATTGCATGGAATTATACATGAAAATTGTGGAAAAAATTGGAAAATATTTAAGAAAACCTAGAAATGGTAATTTGGATTTTTAGCCACGAATTTGAGCATGGAATTTAGAGTAAATAGTATATTTCAGTTAATAAGGCTATGGGTAGAATGTATCTTCGAGAAATTTCGGATTCCGGGCATTTTGGTCAATTCGCTGAGCGGGGTTGGAAAATTATCGAATTTGGAATTGTTGCGAATATTAGAGTCTATTTTCATTTTTTCCATTATTTGGATAGTTTTGGGGCGTTATGCGTCCGTTGGAGTCGTCAGAAGGGCTTGGAAGCCGGTTATGGAATTTTGGAGCTAGGTAAGTCTCCTCTCTAACTTTGTGAGGGGAAATCGTCCCCCTAGGTGAACTAATTTAGTATGTGCTATTATCTGCGGGTGCAACGTACGCACGAAGTTACGGGAGTCCGTGCGTAGCTGCTATTATTCCATGTATGGGTAGTCTAGGACCCACTAGCATGCCTTACCTGTTGTACATGTGATCCTGCTGTAATATTAGACTTTTAATATAATCGAAATCGTAATTGAATATCTAAAGAAGACTGGAGTTCATTTTCTTAATCAGCTAGAAATAGAAATGATTTCCTCCACGGACAATTGCATACCTGATAAGGTGATATTATTGAATATTATTAAACTTGGCAACTGAATTTCGAGAAAGGATTTAAACACTATTTTGTGGATTTTTAAAAGAGAAATCTGTCATTTACTTGAGTATTTGTTTTCTCGACGTATTCGGGGTGGACTGTTGATTGTGCATGACTGCATGTGACCGCTTCACAATTTACATTCCGTGAGCGGAGTGTTATTTTCCCCACTCTCATGGGAGCGGGCCGTACGCCACGACGGATTGAAAGATGCACTTATGGTTCAGGCCGTTCGGCCCTCGGCAGTGCATAAATATGATTATTTTATTGAAAGATACACTTATGGTTCGGGCCGTTCGACCCTCGGCAGTGCATAGACATGATTATTTTATTAAAAAGTGCACTTATGGTACGGGTTGCTCGATCCTCGGCAGTGCACAAAGATGATTATTATGATGGGTCAGGCCGGTTGTCCTTATCCCGTATGCGCATGCTAAATTGTTAAATGTTTTCATGGATTTGAAGTGATAAGATATTTTGGCGAAAAACAAGAAGTAATTGTTTATTTAAGATATTTGGGGGGGGGGGGATGAGGAAGTAGTAATTGTTTATTTACTTTTAGTATTTACTTAGACTTGAGTGCCTTATATATTTGCTACTTTACTACCTTTACATGCCTACCATGTTCATCATATTCTGTTAAAGTAATTTGTTGGACCTTAGTGACTGTCTAATTCGACCTCTCGTCACTACCTCTCTGATATTAGGCGGGCGACTAACTGAGTACTTGTTGTTTTTTATACTCATGCTACACTTGCTGTGCATTTTTATTGCACAGGTACTTTCATGGTGTCATGGCTGGTTTGGAGACTTCGGCGAGTTGTACCATTCAGAGGCGATACACAACTGAATGAGTCTCCCTCATACTGTATTTATTTTCATTTTACATTCCTTGTCCAACTTGTATTTCGGATAAGCTTTGTGATGATTGTATAAATTCTTAGAAACTGCTCATGTACTTGTGATACCGGGTTCTGGGATGTGTTGGGATATATTTGCTAAAAGGGAATATTCAAACCATTGTTTTACTTAACAAATTTTATTTAGTTAATATGTAATAAAGTGAAAGAAATACTTTTCATAAATGTTAAAATTGGAAAATGTTTCAATTAATTAATGATTGGCTTGCCTGATGGTGGTGTCCGGCGCCATCACGACCTTAATAGGTTTTGGGTCGTGACACGTAGAACCTCGTGGCAACTATCCAAATAGTCCTAGGGATCCTCTGAATATGCACTAGTATAAGTAATAGTAAAAAGCTTGGTGAACATGTACAACCTCCATAAAGCATCAGCAAACATAGCTGATCCATCAACGGTCTGAGCCACAATACCCGGTTGAACTACCCCAACAGTCTGAGGTGCTGGAGTCTGGAACTGAGAAGACAACTACTCCGAAGTGTGAGTAGTGGGAGTCTCGGCTCCTCCCCCAGCCTGAGAGACGGCTGGTGCTGCAGGAAGCAAACCTGCCTGAGGGACACTCTCCATGAGGCCCACTAGACGGACCAGAGCATCCTAAAGTACCGGGGTGGCAATGAACCCCTCGGGAACCTGAGCTGGTCCAACGGGGAATGTCTGGGCAGCAACCTCATCATCAAACTCTACTTGAGGCTCCGCCACTGGTGCTGTTGCTTTGGGCTGAGCTCTGCCCTACCTCGGCCTCTAGCACGGCCTCAGCCTCGTCCTCTGCCCCTTGCGGGGGCTGCCACTGGGGCTCGGGCTGCTGATATGTGGATAAAGAAGCGCGTGTTCTCAGAATCTTCGAGAGAATAGAGTATAAATTCCATTAGCATTGAAAATTCAAATCGCACGACAGAGAAGAATAGATGTGAAGTCCTTCCTAACTCTATAGCCTCTGGGGGATAAGCACAGACATCTCCGCACCGATCCTTCAGACTCTACTGAGCTTGTCCTTGAATTGTGAGACCTAAGGAACCTAGTGCTCCGATACCAACTTGTCAAGACCCGAATTTCCCACCGTCGGGATCGTGATGGCGCCTAACATTGAACCCGCTAGGCAAGCGAATGTTACTGATTAATTACCGTATTCCTTTATCTTTAACAGTTTACCCGACTTTATATTAAAATCACAGAATTTAAAATACGAGATAACATGATTCAACAGTTTGATATAATACTAATACGAAATCCAAAACCAAAGTACACCCAGAACATGTGTCACAATCTCATGGACTGTCTATGAATACTACAAATAGGAGTCTGAATAAAATATAAGTATACATCTGTCTTAGAAGTAAATAATAATAGAATTGAAATGAAATAGGAGGGGACACCAAGGCCTGCGGACGTCTGCAGAACTACCTCAGAATCTCTGTTGGACTGAAGGCAGCAACCCTGATCTAAGGTCCGAAGAGTCCAGTACCGGGATCTGCACAAAAATGCATAGTGTAGTATCGGTACAACTGACCCCATGTACTGAGTAAGTGTCGAGCCTAACCTCGGTGAAGTAGTGACGAGGCTAGGACACAAAAACCAAATAAACTTGTGGAGTTTAATTATGTACGAAACAAAACAATAATAATGACAAGAAATAAGCAACTAAATACCAAATAAGGAAGGGGAAAACATGCTGAGGGGAGAGAGTATCAATTAATGGGAGTAACGGGGTAGAGCAACAAACCCAATATCAACTTAAACTACAGAAATGGTAACACAAAGAAAACAAGTGCACGACATCGCCCTTCGTGCTTTTACTCTCATCCTCACCAAACAATAAATAGAATGCACGGCATCACCCTTCGTGATTTTACTCTCATCCTCACCATAATTCAATAGAAATTGCACGGCATCACCCTTCGTGCATTTAAGTTCATAATATGGCATGGCATCACCTTTCGTGCTTTTACGCTCATCCTCACAATATCCTACACGGCATAACCCTTCGTGCTTTAACACTCATCCTCACCATAAATCAAATAAAACGGCACGGCATCACCCTTCGTGCTTTAACACTCTTCCTCACCCATACAAATCAATAACAATAATCCGGCAAGGAAAACCAACATTACAATAATAATAAAAGCCATAACGTCCCAGCAAGGGAGCCAACAGTAGAATCAATATTATCCCGGCAAGGGAAACAACTATAACCAATCTCACTTAGTTACTTAACTTCACGTAATAATTCTTAACTTGAACAAATACTCAACAATGATCAATACCAAATAAATACCACCAACATGGATAATTATCAATTTAAACTCAAATAATGTTTGATGAAAAATCACATAAATCACAATATTCGACTCACAGGAATTGCTTGACTCCAACGTATAGATACTCGTCACCACATCTATACGTTGCACATTACACTATCACGTAGCAAATAAGACACCATTACTATTCCCTCAAGCTAAGGTTAAGCCAAACAGTTATCTCGAATCCCACGACCAACTCAAGCCTCAATTACCGCTTTCCCTTTAGAATTCGCCTCCAATTCAATTGTATCTAGACATAATTAACTTAATAATATTAATAGATGCTAAATAATTCATCCCTAATGCTTAATTATGAATTTTCTATCATTCTTCCCAAAAAGTCAAAAATCGACCCCGGGCCCGCTTGGTCAAAACACGAGGTTCGGACCAAAACCCAATCACCCATTCACCCACGAGCCCGGATATGTAATTGGTTTCGGAATCCGACCCCAAATCGAGGTCTAAATTCCCAAATTTGTAAAATCCCTAATTCTCCTAAAATCTCCAATTTCTACCCTTGAAGAACAAGATTTAGGCCTAGAAATCTAATGGGTGTTAATGAAAAATCAATAAAATGAGATTAGAAACACGAACCTATGATTTGGTGATGAAATCCCTCTTCAAAAATCTCCCAAAGTCGGATTCTATGGAAGAAAATATGAAAATGGGGTCTATTCCCGTTTTTTCTACTGTTTTAAGTGTTGGGCGACAGTGTTCAGTGCATTCGCATGAACCCTGTCGCGTTCGCGAAGCACTACCCTAGGGGGACCTACGCGTTCACAGGTAAGGCCATGCGTTCGCGAAGGCTTAGCCAGCCCCACCCTTCGTGTTCGCATGAAGAAGGCTACGTTCGCATAGCCTACCTAGTCCCTGACCAGCCCCCCCTCCCCCTCCTACTCTATGCGTTCGCGAGCCTCTAGCTGCGTTCACATAGTGTAAATCCTACCCCTTCCCCGTTTGCTCATCACGTTCGCGTGGGTTACCACGCGTTCGCATAGTGTAAAATACCAAACACCAGATACATCCAACTACAACAGATTTTCTAAATCCAAAAACACTCTGACGCCTATCCGAAACTCACCCGAGCCATTAGGGCTCCAAACCAAACATGTACACAACCATAAAAACATCCTATGGACTTACTCGTGCGATCAAATCGCCAATACAACATCTTAAACAACGAATTTAACATAAAAATCAAAGAAAAATCTCAAAAACATTCAAAGTTCAAATTTTACAACTACGGGTTCGAATCACGTCAAATGACCTCCGTTTCTTACCAAATTTTACAGGCAGAAATCAAATATCATATTGAACCTGTACCGGGCTCCGGAACCAAAATACGCGCCCAACACCATAAATTTCAAATATAATCAAATTCCCAAAAACTATTATTAATCAATAAAATAATTTCTTTCAAAAATTCATTTCTCGGGCTTGGGACCTCGGAATTCAATTCCGGGCATACGCCCACGTCCCATATTTTTCTACGGACCCTCCGGGACCATCAAATAACGGGTCCAGGTCTGTTTACCCAAAATGTTGATCGAAGTCAATATAAATTCAATTTTTAAGGCAAAATTAGCTTTTTTCTCATTTTTTCATACAAAGGCTTTCCGGATATACGCCCAGACTGTGCATGCAAAACGAGGTGAGATAAAAAAAGGTTTTCAAGGCCTCAAAACATAGTTTTGACTTCTAAAACAGGATATGACCTTTTGGGTCATCACACATAATCAGATTAATACCATCAACATAGGCTAACGAATCGAATTCCACAATAAAAACTACAAAATATTCCAAAAATCCGAAATCGGCCAAAACTAAGCCCTCGAGCCCACGTCTTGGAACTAGTTAAAATTAGCAGAATAATAAACCTCGTCCTCATTCGAGTCTAACCATATCAAATTCGTCAATATCGGACTCCGTTTGATTTCTCAAATCTTCACCTCAAACTCTCCAAAACTCATGCCCTAACTCCCTCAACTTCACTTTGAAATCATCAATTAAATCCCAAAAACGAAGATGGATTCATGAAATATAACCAAATCCGAGTAGAGAACACTTATCCAAATCCATATGGTGAAAATCTCCTCCAAAATAGCCCGAATCCGAGCTCCCCAACTCAAAATATGACCAATTGAACAAACCCGTGTTTTATATTTTTTTTCTTTCTGCCAGCTATTCTGCCTCGTTTCTCATGCCTAACAATCCCAAAACTCACTTTTTATGCCTCCAATGGATTCCTTGTGAAATTCTAGTCAAGTTAGGTTGTTCAATCACTATATTTGGCCTTATAATGAATGAGATATGTTGGTTTCAATATTTGCAATAGTGCAGATTTTTAAATACGCTGTAACGACCCAACAGGTCGTTTTGAGCTTTAGCGCTCGTTTGGAGGTTTAAGGCCATGAGCAGCTTTTGTAACGACCTGATCAGTCGTTTTACATGATCGGACCCCGTTCCCCTAAATGAAACTTCCCATAGCGGCTTATTGTGATTTATGACTTGGGGGGGGCGGGTGGTCCGACATTCGGAAGTGTTTAGAGCAATAAAGAAACACTTAGTTCCTTAAGGTTGGCCTTTTGGGCCAAGTTTGACTTCGGTCAACATTTTGAGTAAACCACCTCGGAATCGAGTTTCGACGGATCTGCTAGCTTCGTATGATGATTTCGTACTTGAGCGTATGTTCATAATGGGTTTTGGATGAACCGGGAGTGTTTCGGCGCCCAATATCGAAATAACAGTTTCCTTAAGTTCATATTGTGGTTTGGGACGTGTTTTTGTGTTATCGAGGTCCGAATGGAATTTCGAGACCGTGAATAGTTCCGTTATGTCATTTATGACTTGCCTGCAAAATTTGGTGCCATTCCGAGTAGTATAGGTCGGTTCGGCGCATTGATATCGAATTCAAGAACTTGAAGTTCTTAAGTTTTGATTCTAGGGGTCTTGAGTGTTTTGAAGGCTCGAGCGAGTTCGTATTATGATTTGGAACTTGTTGGTATATTTGGACGGGGGCCGGGTGGGCCCGGGTGCATCTCGGGCACCAAACAAGGCCAAAAACTAGTTGAAACAGTTGTTGGTGCACCTGATCTGGTGTGATCGCAGGTGCGGTTGCCCAGTCACAGGTGTGGGACCGCTCTACCTGATCTGGTGTGATCGCAGGTGCGGTTGCCCAGTCACTGGTGTGGGACCGCAAGAGCGGTCCCAGCCTTGAAGGTGCGACTCCCAGGTGTGCTGCCTAGTTCTTGGAGGTGCGGACCTTTTACCGCAGGTGCGGGCCCTTTACCGCAGGTGCGGACTCCTGCCCGCAGGTGCGAGCCCAGGCTCTTGTCCCATTTTCCGCAGGTGCGGTCCTTGAACCGAAGGTGCGGAACCACTGTAGGCAGTGTGTTCTTTTAAAACACGGTAAATGTTCATTTTCTCCATTTTTCTTCCACCATTGTCGACCTAGAGTGCTTGGGAAAGAGCCAATCCACCTAGCTACTGATAAGTTAAGTAAATTCTACCCTAGTATTAGTTTAATACATGAATTACTAGTTAAGTTAACTACTTAATTAGTGAAAATCAAGGAATTTGGGTAGTAACCTAGGGTTTTCGAGAATTTAGAGAAATTCCTGTGAATTTGCTATGAAATCATACGAAAAGCATACATTAACGATCTTTAGCTTATGGGTGAGTGTTTCCTTCGAGAATTTTTGGAATCCGAGTACGCGGGCCCGGGGGTGGATTTTGGGATTTCTTCAAGAATGATGAATTGACTAAATAAGTAGGAGAATTCCATGATTTGAGTATAATTTGATATATTTACGTAACAATTGATCAGCTTCGAGTCCTTGGGAGACGAGTTTGGAGTTTTAGATGTGTTCTTGGTCCGTGAAGTAGATTAGACACGAGGTGAGTCTCCTTTCTAACCTCATAAGAGAGAATTCTCCCCATAGGTGATTTAAATGCTATGTGTGATTTTCTTGGGGGCTACATATGTACAAGTGACGAGAGTCCGTACGTAGCGGCTATTCTTATTATGTCCGGCTAGTTAGGCCCACATTATGCCTTGTGTTCTTCCTCTTAATGAATTATATGTTATGAATTCATGTGATATGTAGCATTGCTTCCTTGAGATTTATGGAAATTGATTATTTGAAGTAGTGGATTATGGAAAGTAATTTTAAAAGAATATTGTGTGTACATGCGACCGCTTTGCAATTTAAATCCTGCGAGCGGAGTGTGATTTCCCTCACTCTCATGGGAGCGGGCCGCCCACCACGGCGGATTGAAAGATGCACTTATGGTTTGGGCCGTTCGACCCTTGAAAGTGCATAGATATGATTTTATGGCAAAGATGCAGTTATGGTTCGGGTCGTTTGACCCTCGGCACTACAAAGACATGATTATTTTTATGGCTCAGGCCGGTTGTCCTTATCCCGTATGCGCATGATAAATTGCTACTGAATTCATAGATATTTATTTGACAGATATTTGGGGAACAATGAAGTAGTAATTGTTTATTTACTTCCAGTATTTACTTGGATTTCAGTGCGTTGTATATTTGCTGCTTTACTACCTTTACATGCCTACTGTTTTCATCATATTCTGTTAAATTGTATTGTTGGACTGTAGTGAGTTTCAAGTTGACTTCTCGTCACTACTTCTTCGAGATACGGGATACTCACTGGGTACATATTTATTTATGTACTTTTGCCACACTTTTGTACTTAATTGTACATGTTTTGATGCTGGTGCATTTACGTAACAATTGATTAACTTCGAGTCCTTGGGAGACGAGTTTGGAGTTTCAGGCGTGTTCTTGGTCCGGGAAGTAGATTCGACACGACGTAAGTCTCCTTTCTAACCTTGTAAGAGGGAATTTTCCCCATAGGTGAATTAAATGCTATGTATGATGTTTGTGGGGGCTACGTACGTACAAAGTGACGAGAGTCCGTATGTATCGACTATTATTATTATGTCCGAGTAGTTAGGCCCACATCATGCCTTGTCTTGTTCCTCGTAATGAATTATGTTATGAATTCATGTGATATGTAGCATTGGTTCCCTGAGATTTATGGATCTTGATAATTTGAAGGAGTTGATTATGGAAAGTAAGTTTAAAATAATATTGTGTGTGCATGCGAGCGCTTCGCAATTTACATTCGCGTGGAGTATGATTTCCCCCACTCTCATGGGGGCGGACCGTACGCCACGGCGGATTGAAAGATGCACTTATGGTTCGGTCCGTACGACCCTCGGTTGTGCATAGATATGATTATTTTATGGAAAAGATGCACTTATGGTTCGGGCCGTTCGACCCTCGGCAGTGCACAAAAATGATTATTTTTATGGCTCAAGCCAGTTGTCCTCATCCCGTATGTGCATGATAAATTGTTACTGAATTCATGGATATTGATTTGACAGTTATTTGGGGAAAGATGAAGTAGTAATTGTTTATTTACTTCCAGTATTTTCTTGGATTTCAGTGCCTTATATATTTTATTCTTTACTACCTTTACATGCCTACCGTTTTCATCATATTCTGTTAAATTATATTGTTGGACCTTAGTGAGTGTCAAGTTGACCTCTCGTCACTACTTCTTCAAGATTATACGGGATACTTACTGGGTACATATTTATTTATGTACTCATGCTATGCTTCTATACTTAATTGTACAAGTTCTGAGGCTGGTGAATCTGGTTAGCAGACCGGAGCTCGATTCTAATTATAGTTGGACCTGACTTCATTGTGAGCTGCTTCTCCTGGCGATCCTTTGCAGCACCATGGAGTTTCTTTTGGTTATTTCCGGTCTATTTCTTTCAGATAGTGGGAATGTATATTATATCTTTTGTATATTATGTTAGTATGACCGTAGGACATGTGACACTAGTTCCTGGAACACACGTGGTAGTTATTATGGATTACGGGTCTGTATATATATTGGCTCATGCCTCCTTATGACCGCTATTGATTAAAACTGGCTAGTTATCCTTTTCTATTTATGTTTTAAGCTTTAAAACTTGGTATATGTTGAAAAATCTAATCAAATAAGAAAGAACCCTTAGTATTTTGGCTTGCCCGACCCCGCTGTTGGGCGCCATCACGACCTGAGTTAGGATTTTGGTTCGTGACAATATGGTATCACAGCTCTAGATCCACGTAGGTCTCACAAGTCACGGGAAAACCTAGTAGAGTCTTGCGGATCGATACGGAGACGTCTGTATTTATATTCGGGAGGCTATAGGGTGTTAAGAAATCTCTCTCTATTCACATTCTATCGTGCAGTCGATGGTTTACTAAAACTCATTCTTCTATTCTCTCACATATTATGAGGATGCACGCATCTGATGTTCCAGACCCGGGAGATACCACTACCCGCGTCGTCCGAGGCCGTGGCAGAGGCCGGGGGAGGGAATCGGCTCGAGGTAGGGGACGAGGGCGTCCCATAGCTAGTCCAGTTGCACCACCACCAGAGGATCCTATCATAGAGGAGTACGACGAGGTGCCCACAACAGATCCTGCTCAGTAGACTTCATGACGGTGCCAGGCTTCCAGCAGATAGGATCCCTACTGCCCAGCAGACCCCTACTGCCCAGGCTGCAGGCCAGACAGCAGCATTACATCATACCCCGGGTACACTGCCTGTGGGTGGGGTCCAGCCTGTAGCAGCAGCACCTGAGCCCATACCAGCTACGGACGGCGATCCGCAGAAGTTATTGGATAGATGGACTCGATTGCACCCTCCAGTCTTCGGGGGTGAGCTAGGCGAGGATGCACAGGATTTCATTGACAGGTGCAGGGACAGACTGCACAACATGAGGATACTAGAGTCCCATGGAGTGGATTTCACTACCTTCCAGTTGGAGGGCAGAGCTCGTAGGTGGTGGCAGTCCTATATGCTCAGCAGGCCAGCAAATTCTCCTCCTATCACTTGGGAGCAATTCACGCGGATGTTTCTAGATATATATATCCCACCCTCTGAGATAGAAGAGTTGTGGTATCAGTGTGAGTAGTTAGAGCAGGGACAGATGTCAGTGACAGATTATGAGGCTAGATTTTCAGAGTTGTCTCGCCATGCACTCATGATACTACCTACTGATGCCAAGAGGGTGCGGATATTTGTGGCTGGGTTGAATATTAGGGCCACCATGGCCCGAGAGGTGGAGATGGGTACTCTTTATCAACTCGTGGTAGAGATTGCTCGCATGATCGAGGGGTATCGGTCGAGGAGCAGGGAGCAGGGGAAGTAGGACAAAAGGTCTAGATTCTCCGGAGATTTCGAAGGTGCCCTAATTAGGGGAAGAGGTCAGTTTAGCAGTAGTCAGCCCGGCAGGCCTTCATATTCAGCACCTCCACCACCTCCCCGAGGTGTTTTGGCGAGGCCTCATTTCAGTACCATGCCAGAGCATTCCTACCGTCCTCCAGCCATTCAGAGTTAACCCAGTGGTTATCCTAGTCATCCGAGATCCTCCATCCCCTACTCCAATGTTATGCCATAGGGCTCACATCGCTCTCCGGTCATTCAGGGTCCTTCTTCGGGGAAGTAGGCTATGGTATCTGGAGGTTGTTACGAGTGTGGGGAGCCAGTTCATATGAGGAGGCATTGTCCCAGGTTTTGGGGCAAGGCAGTGCAACAGGGTTATCAGTCGATGGGTCCAGCACTAGCAGTCCGGCCACCTAGAGGTGGAGGACAGGTCGGCAGGGGTCGTCCTAAAGGTGGAGGACTGTCAGGGAGAGGTGAGTCAGCTCCTGTTCACTCTGGTGGAGCTCAGTGTTCTGGTGGTCCAGCTAGATTCTATGCCATTCCGGCCAGGTCAGATACAGTAGCCCCAGACGCCATGATCACATGTATTATCTCAGTATGTGGTAGAGAGGCTTCAGTATTATTTGATCCAAGATCCACCTATTCATATGTTTCAATATTATTTGCTCATGTTCTGGATGCTCTCATGAGTCCTTGGGTTCTCCTATATATGTGTCCACTCCTCTGGGCGATTCTGTGGTGGTAGACAGGATCTATCGGTCTTGTGTGATCACATTCTGTGGATTCGAGACCAGAGCAACCCTTTTATTGCTTGACATGGTTGATTTTGAGGTTATTCTAGGCATGGATTGGCTATCTCCTTA